>VWPU01001965.1:0-148251 GCA_013398955.1 Callaeas wilsoni | reverse complement strand
TTATTTTATTTTATTTTCAATTGGCTGAACCTGTAAATCATCTTTAGATATTCAGAGTTCCAATTGTGGAAGTTAATTTTCTTAACATCTCCACCAATATGTAGAATATTCTGTGTCCAGACCTTGCCAGTATAGTATGAGATCACAGCACACTAAATCTGATTTCTTTTTCTTGCCATAACAGAGAAGAATGAAAGAATCTTGGATTTAATTCAGTTGAGAAGGCATAAGTTTATGATATTTTATGATAAAATACATTACTTAAAAGAGATAATGAACGCTTTTTGAAGAAAATAACTATTAAAAAATAAAAATAAACTGGAATATACCTTGAATTGACTTTTTTTCTCACAATAATTCTTTTGGTTTTCCTGGAAAACACACTAGAGTTTTATGTGTTTTGTTAGTTTTAAATTAAATTGTTAAAACAGTAAGTGCTTTCAATTAGACTATGCAGCTTTAATGATGCTATAAGACTTCAGCAGAAAAGGGTTAAACCGTCTCTTTCTAACTTATATACATCTCAAATAGAAAAACAAGTGTTTGCCTTTGAAGTAACCCAGTGATAAAGATCCTGGTATGTTTAGTTCAAGTAGCCTTTCCCTGAAAAATTGTGCAAATTAACTCTTAAATTTAAAGTTTATACTTTATTTTTCTGCTAGAATCCCCCATCCTTAAGTCTGTCCCTCCTGGCAATCTGCTTTCTCCACTGGCTATCCCATCTCCTGTTAGGAACAGATTCATACCTCAGCAGTTCAAAATGCTGGATAAAGCAGCAATGATGTATGACTACCATTCCTTTACTTTTTAAATATATTCTTACTCATTAGGCCACATACAGAAGTTACGCCCAAGAGCCTTAAAGAAAGAGGGTAAAGTATGCTTTCTCATCTTTCTCAACCTCATCACTTTTAATCTATTGAAGTTGTTTATTCTCATTCAATGCACAATGTTAAGTGCATTTAGAGAAGCATTTTATGCGTGGTTATTTCGTGAAGAATGTGATAGACATCACTTTCTATTACTTAAAACTGCAAAGATGTTTATTAGAGATTTTGAGTGTATTCTTTATTAAGCTCTCATATTTCACTGAGTCATTCTTGTTAAATTTCTTCCAACTATGTAAGTTAAGGAAAGGATGGCTATGCAGTGACATTTGCACTCTGTGTGTTGGTTTACAACCTCTTTAATTATAACCAGTCTCTAAAGCACTTTCACATACCCTTAAATATAGCTGATCCTTCTTATATAATTTCATTTGGCTGTTAGAGTTTGGAGAATATCCAGTAAAGCACTTCAGCAAATTCAATAAAGTACATACTTTAATTAATATAAAATCCAATAATGATGGTAAACTGGTCTTCCTAGAGAATGGCCAATAAGGCATCATAATTTGGCTATTGGCATAAATATTTTTAGTGAACTGTTTAAGAACTGTAGCTTAGAATTCACCCTGACTTAAAATATGAGGTTTAAATACCGTGTTGTGTATGCAAATCGTATCAAGGATACTATACCTTAAACGTACTATACTTTAAATGTATGAGTAAGCAGATGGCAAATTTATATTACTACTTGTCCCCTGCTACAGCTGCAGAGGATGAATTAACATGTAGTTTCACTTCAAGGTTTAGCTTTACATTTACTTCAATAGCAAAAATGCCAGAGAGATGCACTGAGCTGCATTGTTATTCAAATATTTGTTCCAGTATTTATATTCATATGTGACTGTGCATAGAGGAAAAATAAATGGTATCTTTCATCAACAGCCATTAAGTAAAATCAAGCAGTTAAGGCAATTTCACTTTCTGACATATATACCCACTTAAAATATCTATTTTATATGTCAAACCAGATATTGTAAAAGTGGATTTTAATGGGAATAATGTATCTGACTTTATTTTAAGTGTACCTATCATTCTATATTTGACAGGCAGCATCACAAGGCTTTCTAACATGCAATAATTTTGGCATTCTTCTCTGTAATGACCTGTCCACCCAGAAGTATCTCTAAACTAGAAGAATGAATCTCAGTCTGAAGAGAAAAATAAACTCCTCAAAATCAGCTTCTTTTCAAGATGCTTCCAATGTTATTATTCCATTAATAATGCATTTTTAGTTGTCAAAACTGATCAACATCATAGTTTTTTCCTAGATACTGTTTATTATAAATCACTTCGTAACAATACATTATTTTGAGGTGAATAAGAAACAAAACCATTCACTGTCAAAGAGAATTAACAGTCAGGAAGCTGTAGTCTTTCAGATGGGGAAATAAGAAAATTAGCATACAGAGATCTGTTTTAAAATATCAGTATGTATTTGTTGGCATAAAAAATGAACAATGTGTAGCCAGGCAGAGAGATTAAAGTTACCTGAAGCATTACCTAATTGTGCTTGTTGGCTAATTAAAAGGTAATATTCGAGTAGTAACAACTTTTTTCTACAGTCTCAGTCAGGGCTTGTATTGCACGAGATTATTATATTGAGACCCTTCTCGTGAAATCAGAATTGCTTAAATCAAATTTTGCTATTACAACAACATTTTAATCTTATCCTCAAACCTTTTAAAATCTTATTGTTTACCAGTTACAATAGGAATTCAACCTCCACATAATGTTTATGTATGTTGAATGAGGAGAGGCATTCCATCAGAGAGATCCCCATTGCTAGAACAGATGGGCATTGTCTCAGTACTGTTAAACAGGGCGATGTGGAACATTTCATTTCACACATAAAGCAAACCCAGTAAAATTAGCTCTTTTCAGTGCTTTTGACACTTTGGTGGAGAAAATCTCCTCTCACCTGGGGAGATGAGTCTAAGACATCTGAATCAATTTTGACTTGGGGAATTCTGTATGTAAAAACTGACATTTTCTTTTTTTCGGCTTCCCACCCAGTGCCCCAGGTCTCTAGAAAAACCTGTTAAATGCTAGTGAGACAAAAATGATGACGTTCCACCCTCTTTTGTCTCACACTAAATAAAAAATCAATATTTTCATACTAATTTATATTTATAATTTCAATTAGAGAAACCATGGTTAACTTCTGCTCCTCAGTAATTACAGCATTTGCCATTCAAATCCTAGATTTTGAGATATCTTCAGGCAGTTGGTCAAATGTAATTACTAAAGATGGGACCCTGAGTTACAAGGAGACTGTATTACATATAATGCAACAGGTAGAAGTCCACCAAAAAACAAAGTCCAGACATTCTTATGAGTCAGTCTTGATCCCCAAATATATATCCTAAAGAGCTGATGTATATCTGAGAGAAAAAATAGCACAGACATCAGAAACAATAGTTCTTACTGATATATTATGAACTGCCAGGATGCTTGGTTGCTAATTATCTTCACAGATCCAAAAACAAAATTCAGAAAATCTCAAAGCATTTTCCTTGGGCTCTGCAAAGTGAAGGACAATTCACTATCCATAATTTTGGTAAAACAATTTCGAGCATTATGTTCTCATGCCTGAATATACCAGTGAATGACTTCCAGTTTTTCTGCATGCCTCAGACCAAATTGGTACCAACTGGAAAGAAAACCCCAAACCATAAAACTTGCACTGCAACCTTTCTTGTAAGGAGTACAAATAATCCAATTTCCTGTCAGTTATATCAGGTTAAATAAACCTTTTTTGAGTAACAATAAAGAAGACATAAAAAAGATATTTTTCAAAAAGGTACTGCACACTGCCATATAAGCCTAATTGACCACACAAGATTTGTTCAGCCAATTCTTTAATTAACTCAAGAAATCAACCTTTGATATAATCAAGTTATTTGCTCGAGTCCTTCATACATCTGCTTTGCCCTCCTTGTTGCATGTTTACCATCAGATTTAGGAAGAAAGACCTGACCTGTTTGCACCTGTACCCAAATTGGTACATGTTTACTTAATTCAGACTGGCAAATTCATACCCATATCCCACTAAATTGCTTCCTTTTGTAGCCAAACAAAGAAGAAACAACAGCTAAATGAATATTTCATCTGCATCAGCAAGTTTATTTCTGAGCTGATCTTAAAGTTTCATTCAAATACTGTGACGTCTTAATTCAAACCACCACCAATACACTCCAATTTGTTTCGATTTCTTACCAACCAACACCCAAACTGAAGTGCTGCAACTAGAGTCCGAAGAAGTAGAAAGGAACTCCTGCATTAAAAAGAAAAGTGCTGCAGAATCCCTAAAGAAAAATGTTTCAGTATTAAGTCATCTATCATCCCAGATTCATGCCAGGATGATTAAAATGTTCACTTTCCCATTGAATTACTTTTACTTGGGTATTTTTTACCACAGACAGAGTCTCTGGAAGCAGGATTGCATGTAGCTTATGAGTACACTACTTTTCTTTTTTTTTCCTCCATCAATAATGTTACCACTGTCTGATTTAACTTTTCTTGTCCTGCACAGAGTTAGCTAATGTGCTCTCTCACAACCCAGCAACATCCATCTGGCATAAAGCAGGGTAAAAGTCCTACAGTGGTGCTTCTTAAGGCTGGACCCTGGGATAGAACCCTCGCAATCCCTGGCCTGCAGGCTACAAGGCTCCTCTGGGGAGGTATTGAACCTCCCCAAAGAAGTAGCAGCAGCTGAAGCCAAGTGTGATTGGTGAATTTTGTGACATCACTTTCACAAACCACACTGTATGTCTGTACATTTTGACATGCTCTCTTGATCAAAATAACACGGTTGCAAAGAACTTAAAGCAATGCTTCTTATTATTTAGCTAGTAAAAAAGAGAATCTATATAGTACGTTTATCAGTGCTTGCAACTGATTAAGAAATGTTAATTAAAAATAACTCAGCAGCTATTGCAAATTCCCTTATGGATGGCAGGAAATACTAGGTTATTTTTCACCAACATTTTAAAAAAGTTGACAAAACTTTTTTTTAAAATTAAAAAAAAAAAGTTTTCCATTCTGCACCCTGGGAAAAGGCAACCACTTTCATCTTAAAATTATTCACGGTCTTAAAAATTTTGTCTGTCTTTTGACTAAATGTGATATTGCAAGAGAGAAAGTCTTCACAATTTTTAATCCTTTCAACATTGTCAAAGAAATATCTGAGAAACTGCATATGCTACTAACAATGTATTGCCAGACACACAAAACCCCGCTTTCCTTCTTGCCATCTCCTTAAAGATATTCAGACCAACTTTGTCAGCCTAAGACTCTTGCACCGTGCATCCTAACCTGAATATTTAACAGTCATCTGTTCTACTTAAAGTTTAACAATCATTTTTCCCATATACTTTTTCCAACTCAGAAAAGAGGGTTCAAGTTTGAAAGAGTGCTTTGATTTGTACAAGAACACAGTAGCCTGTTGCACGCCATTCCGATCTGAGGGCTGTCACTTCTTCCAGCCATCAAGAGACTTCTGAAGAACCAGAAACCTGTCAAGTACTACTCTCTGTCAAAAAGCAAAAGAAAATACGCATTTTGATCTGGAAATTCATCTCAGACCAGGTACATCGGCTTGCTGATGACAATTGCCTCTCCACAAGTCTATAATGTTTTTCTTGTATGGTTACATGAACCTTGTATCTGTATCAATCAAAGTGTACTCAAGTATATGACAAGATGCTGAACTTAAGAACACGCCTGAAGTCCCAGCTGGTTTTCAAGTTAAATAGAATGTGAAGGAGGTAAGAGTTTCTGACCAGAAAATAACTGTCGTATGGTAGAAACTGTACTACCACAGGAGGCAGAAATAAAGGGAAAAAAAATCCAATCAGAACCTATTTTTCACACACTTTACAACTAAGACATTTAGAATAAAAAATCCCCCCAAATAATTTCAGAAATGAGAACCATGACAAGGTAATGACAACCATTTAAAGTATAGGGTTACCCCACAGCTAGCACTGGAAGTGAACCATGGCAGTACAAAATGAGGTTGATGCCTTTAGAGTATGACAGGCTAAGCAGCTGGCCTAAGTACATTTGACCAAAGAAGGTCTCATCTACTCTGGATAAAGTTTTTGTGACAACTATTACTATCAAGAAATAAACTGAACCATTTGAAGACAGGATTTAGACATCACAGTGCAAGAACAACTAATTAGTCACAGACTTGTCTGTGTTGGAGCTTTAGTCAGTTACACATGACTTTTGAGAAAATTCATTCTTGTAGAGGACTCTGCAGAGCTGTTGTCTTCTTCAGCTGGTAAAAGAGCAACTTTCCAGTACACATTAGCAGCATTTACCTTAACCCAACAACTTGCAAACATCTTAACGCTGAATTTTTCTCTGATTGCTAACTACATCACAAATGATTGCCTAGTATTTACTGAATGTATCAATGTATTTATTCTAAAATGTGTCTGTTTCAACATGCAATTTTTAATTGCAGAAAATATTTTTGAAATTGTTCTATATTACAATTTTTTTCATGTGGTAGATGCTGTATTTTCAGACCCTTTTCAAAGACTTATAATTTTAGGGGTAAACAAGTAGTTACCAATCAATGTGTACAAACCACTTGGAAGATATGCAATACAAACATTATTAATAGGAGGAGTTATTCCATACGCATATGTTTGGTTCAAAGAAGAGAAACTTCATTAGATTTTTAACTGTGATAGGAAATAATTGTGTTACATATATATGTGCAGAAAAATATTGTTGCTGAGACACTTAGATTTGACATACGGGAGAAAGTATCCCAAAATATCCAGACTTGCAAAACTAGAAAAAATTTATTTCTTCAGCAGGGACTTTCCCTAGCTGATCCCTGGCCAGTGCAGCTGATTAAGCAGATTTGTCCAGTGGTGATTATTTATTGTCAGCATTCTTCATCTCACAAGAAGACAGCAGCATGGCTTCACATCTATTGGTTCGTGGGACTGGTACCTAAGTACTCTGGTACATTTTCCTCCGATCTCTTAATTGCTTAAAAAGAGCTACCACATAAGTGTTGATAGCATTAAAATTGCATGTTGACCATGTCCTTGAATCAGTCCTGTTGACTTTCTTTACCCAGTGCATTTCTATAGGTGCTGCTGCTGTTTGTTGCCACTCTTCTGCTCTCTCTTGCACCAATATTTTTACCTCTTGGCTCAGGCAGTACTCTTGTCCACTCCCAAAAAAATAAAAATTATGTGGTATAACTCAACAGGCTGCTTTACAAAAATTATTTCAAAGTCACTTTTTATGTGAAACTGAAATATATTTCTGAACAGCCAAGCTGCTGAATAATTCTTAAAAGTTTTGGTTCAATGATTCTCCGTTGGTATTTTTATCTGTGCTAACTTCTCTTCTGATGTTAGTATTTTTTGACATTATCATTTGCATCTTTCTCTGTTGTTACAAAATACTTTTTCTTCCCTTTCTTTGTGCCACCTCAGTCATACAGGTTTGTTGGGGGTTAAGTTCTTTACTTTTGTTTCTTTTTACTTAGGGAATTTTGTCCCATAAGTTGTTAAGGAACAGTAACAACTGGGTACTTAAAGAAAACAAAGTAAGTGGCCAAGCTCAGGGGAGGAGGGCATCTGGCTGCATTTCTCTCATCTGAGGGTTTCTCTGAGAGGGGCAGAGACACCGAGAGAATTGGGCTGGTGGGGCTGGGGCAGCTGCAAGCTCGCTCTCTCTCGACTTCAGAGGAGAACTGTCGAAGCTGCTGCTTGGGAAGGGAATTTGCTGCCACCACCATAGTCCAGCCTGGTCCTACTTCTTCTGCCATAGGGCGAGCCTCTGCTCGTGAGAGCAGCCACTGAACTGGGACCTTATTAACGCCTACCTCACTAAAAGAGGGAGGTTTTGCCATCTGCCCAGGTGCCCAGGATCCAAAGCCTGCCTCTCCCTGCCCTGCTTGGAGCTGGGCTCCTGCTGCTACTACCCCGCCGCTTCTTCGGCGCTGCTCTGAGCCTTCACTGCACCGCAGGCCCGCACCCCCTGCCCGCCGCGACGTCCCGGGGTTCCCACTACTGCTCTAGCGTTTGATACATGTCCTCCACCACCCTGGGATTTTTTGCTCCTCTCTGCCATCCCAGCTTGCCACCTCTGAGAGTCCCGCTGGACACCGGGCTCGGCTGTCCCTGGGTTTTGTGCAGCGAGTCTCTCTGCCATCCCGTCCCGTCCCGGTCACGCCGTCCCTCCTGCGCTCTCCCCGAGCTCGCCCCACAGCGCCCCCTGCAGCCGCGGGGGAACCATGGCACCTGCCCTGCGCACCGAGAGCGCCCCTGCCGGCTGTGACCGGAACTGCGCCAAAGGGGAAAGTGCCCGCGGCCGAGAAGGCGTCACTGGGTTCCTGCTTCTGCTTTGGTGTTAATGCCACAGTTGGTGTTGGCTTTGCCTTATTGGGCATACTAGTAAAGAACTGTTATTCCTCCGCTCATATCTGTGCCTGAGAGACCCTTAACTTCAAAATTAAAATAATTTGGAGGGAAGGGATTTACTTTTTCCATGCCAAGGAAGGCTCCTGCCTTCCTTAGCAGATACCTGTCTTTCAAACCGAGACAAGGCTTTACAGGACCAAGATGAAAGGCACAATGTAACGCAAGCACGTCTTGGCACTGCTCTTCGGCTAAGGTCAACAATAGAAGTGTCACACCCAGAAGCAGCTAGCATGAGGATATCAAATACCAGCAGAGAAAATGTAGTGTTTCAGAGGTGAATTTTGGCTAAATTAAAAATTACTTGACTGCTGTAGCATCCCAGCTCCACAGAAAGCAGTGTTAAGTGTGTATAGTACTGAAAAGATCTGGCAAATGCTGTAAAAATGACAAGTTAAGGGCATAAGTTACAATGAACTAAAATCCAGAATGGCAATTGTAAATGCCATTCTGCCCATGTATATTGGTCTGCTCATGTATATTGGTCAAAGCATGGTGCTAAATAACACCAATTTTGTGGGTTTGATCCCAATATGGGCCATTCATTTAAGAGTTAGACTTCATGATCCTTGTCAGTCCCTTCCAACTCAGAATATTCTGTGGTTCTGATAGTATCTGATATATTCATACTATGTTCATTAAAACATTCATTTTACGCAACTTGATCTTTGCCTTCTTTATCAGATCTATTGCTCTGCTTTCCATCAGTGGCCATATATTATTTTTCAAATAACATAGATACCCACACCCACACTATTGATACATCTGAGCTTACCATAACTTCTGACTGTTCAACTGCCAAAAAGATCTGTATTTATATTATACAAGACAAGGATCTCTTTAGACATCCAGCAAGGGCTGCCCATTCCTACCTACATGTAGGTAAGATACAGGCATCATTAAAACTAGATGTTTAGATGTAAAGTCAAGACAGTAACAGGGTGCAGCTACCCTCTCAGTTACCATATTACTTTCATTTTCTCTTCCCTGTGCCTCCTCTAATTCTGTAGTCAAAACACTCAATTCTCATTTTCCTTATTTTCTCCCTGCCAGCTGTAGACTTCTGCATTGCACAGAGTAGGCCTGCACGTGGTGCCTGTGGAGGCCACATAACCATTAATTTGTTCACTAAAATTTCAATTTTACACTTTCAAAGATTTTACTAACAATTTTCTGATGACAACGTTATATCAGGATTGTCTTTTCTTGCCCAAGTTTTTGCCATGCAATGTGAGAGGACGCCAAAGTGTAGGTTCAAATGAATACTTGCAAACAGAGACTTGCAGTGCCCCTTTGAAACAGATTCCAGAGACAAAGAACACCCTCAGAAACCCTCCAAGATGTAAATAGAGACAGACAAACAGGCCTTGACAGTTCCTCCAAGAGAAAAAAACTTCACAAACTTACCAATATTTCAAGCTATGAGGTAGAGTATTACATAGAATAGAAAATGCCTAATCTTGGTCACCTTCTACAGCCTTGAGCTTTGTTGTATCGATCCATCAGCCTGTCCTCACAGGTAATTTCTCAAATGTAATGTAGTTAAATCTTAAAATAAACAAAAGTTATAGAATTTTTTTTCTATTTCTGGAGAAGTACTCATTAATGAAACCATATCTTTATAAGTGACAGACCTGAGATTTTCCCAGGACAACAAAACAGTGACCAGGATTCTACAAATCTCAAATGTGACTGATTGCAAGGCATTTCAAGTAGGGAGAACTGGCACATCACTCTTCAACCGCAGCAGTTCCAAAAATACAGTGTCTTCATTAGAAACACTATGTCATACAGGGAGAAGGTAAAAGAGACACATTTGTCTGCTGCTCAGTAAAGGTTGCAGGCAGATTAATTCATCTGCTCGCCTCTAAAGCCTTTTCTCTCTCACTGTCTGACTCCAGCAATTGAAGTGACATACTGCTAATGCAAAAAGCTTACCTTAAATGCTCCCTGCCCTTTCCCTACTCGGTACCACAATCATACTGCGCCTGGGGAAACAGTCTGAGGAGAGATCTCCCATAACCACTGGTCTCAAGATCAACTAGAGATTCCAGTTAGCATGGTAAAATAGAAAAAAGCTGCCAACCATGGCTGTGCAAGGCATAAGAGTCTGAGGAGCCTAGCAGAGCTACCTGAATTGTGGGGAGTTTAAATGAATGACAAAATTGCTCTTTGTCTTGTCAGAAAGTCTCAGAGACTGAGGAAATCTCACTGATACCCCTTTGTTCCAGCCAGTAAAGCCTCTGATAAGGCAGCGCAACAGCAGGCTTAGAAAAGCTGGCCAGTAGATGATCGTGAGGAGTTTGCCCAGTGAGTGGAGCTTGCATAGTTTCCATCATGAATAGAAGAATATGCCAAAATAGGCTGTAGACAAGTAGGGTTCCTTTAGGAAAAAAGTGTCTGGAGTAAAAAAGTATCACAAGCTCCTTCAGGTTTGTTTTCCAATCAGGTTCTTGAAGTGATGACCAGTTTCCCTCTCAAGGCTTCCTTTGCTAAAGGCTGCTGAGGGAACTCAAGCTATTATGGCTGCAACCAGACACAGCAGGGGTGGCAGAATGCACTGCATTTTCATCACCACCTGCCAAAAGACCTGGTTTTCCTTCCTGGGATGAATAGGAAAGAAGAGAAGGAAGAAATCTTTGGGATTGAGTTGAAGAGGTAAAGGAGCAATAATGATTACAATCATATTTGAAAGTGGAGCCTGTGGGGCTTAACACAAATGATCAGCTCTTGAGGTAATGGTTGCTCTTTCTTTTGCTAATATCTGTGCTAGGAATAATTCCTTAATTTTGTATGTCTGTTGTTTTCAAAACTGTGACAGTGCTTCAAGCCTACAATAACGCATAGACTTACATTTAAATTTTTTTTCTTTCGCAGCCTTCTTAGTTTTGAGCCTAGCTTCAGGGCCAAACCCCCAAAGATTGAATGAATTCATTGCGCTGAAGCAGTAAGAGATAAGATACCAAACATGGACTGCTCCAGCCCAAGTCTAGCCTCTGGTGATAAAACCTTTGAAAAGCAAGCACACTAAGGAAATTTCCAAACATTAAAGAAATGTTCAAAGAGAATAGGTAGTTAGTGTAATCAAGCAGACATCTGTTTTTTGATATCAAGGTCTCACTTTCCTTCAGGTATCCTGCCTTTTGGAGCAAATGTAATACTAAAACAAAGAGTTTGAGTGGTTGCATACGACTACTGTCTGAGGATGTCCATCCTGTGCATTTCCATCAGTATGATTTTCATTTTAGATTTGTGCATTTCAAAGTGATTTACTGCTAAGGGAAACCACCCATTTGGGTCACAAGATTCAGTCCAGAGTCTGATGCCAACATTTTGTGGATGAGCTGGAGATGCCACAGACAACTCTGATACCTCAAGAAAGAAAAGAAAAGAAAATTTCTCATACACCCTCAGGTGGTCCCAGATTTGCAAGACGTTCAGCTACAGGGTTGGTGCTAGACACAGAGTGCCAGAAGCACAATCTGATAATTATTATGTTCTATGAGATCTACCTCCTCCAAACTCTCCAGGTGAGCTACCTCGGAGAAGCTCACACTGTCCTGGGTTTCACATAGTCCAAGCTGACAAAGGTTTCTTGTTGATTAGCAAGGCCCACCTCTGCCTACACATTCATTTGGCCAAAAGCATTTCTCAAATCCCCTTACTCTTTCCTCCATCCATAGCCAAAGACGCCAAAATGATGAAAAGATGCCAAGCAGACAACCTTGATGTCGGCTGCAGAAAAAGACTATAAGATTTATCCTGTGCCTGATCTCAACCTGCTGTGTTTGGTGCATATTCTAGTGCCTGAGAAAAAGGTGTGCTACAAGGGTGCTGAGAGTATGAGCAACATGTATTAAGAACACAAATTAAGTTTTCTATTAGATATGGCTTCAGTAACTTGGTTTTCTGTATTTTCTAACTTTCCTTTTTTTTTTCTCATGTCCTAAAAGCCTCAAAGAATTTCATTCTGTACTATCCCAACATTATCAATGAATGTTTTCAGAAATAACAGCTCAAACCCATGACCTACAGGATCTTATTAAAAACAGAGGTACTTGATGTTCGTATCCCATTTATTATTACATCTCGAGGTATGTTAGATTGAGAGTTTTTAATCCACTTGATGTGTGCCATGTTGTTTTTGTATCCCTATTAACCAGTTGTGCTGGTTTTGGCTGGAATAGAAATAATTTTCTTCACAGTAGCCAGCATGGGACTATGTTTTGGATTTGTGCTGCAAGCAGGGTTGATAATAAGGAGGTATTTTAGTTGAGCAGTGCTTACAAAGAGTAAAGGTCTCTTCCCCTTCTCATGCCAGTCCACCAGTGAGGAGGCTGGGATGCGTAACAAGATGGGAGGGGACATGGCTAGGACAGCTGACCTCAACTGTCTGAAGGGATATCCCATAGCATGCAGCATAGCACATAAAGCTGGGGAAAGAGGGAAGGAGGTATGATGACCTTTGTCTCCCCAAGTCACCATGATTTGTGATGGACCCCTGCTTACCTGGAGATGGATGAACTGCCTGCCCATGGGAAGGGGTAAATGAATCCTTGTTTTGCTTTGATTGCATGCATGGCTTGAACTTTACCTTTTTAATTGTCTTTGGTTCAACCCATGAGTTTACTCACTTTTCCAATTCTCCCCTCGTCACCCTGTGGGGGGAGTGAGCGAGCAGCTGTGTGGTGCTGATTTGCTGGCTGTGATAAAACCATGACACCAATGCATTCTGTAGCATGAAATCAAACGTTCAGTAGAAGTCTAAGTATATTGTATCAACATTATTACCTTATCAACCCAACTTGTAATCTCACAAAAATATCAAATTAGTTTGACAAGATCTATTTTCCATAAAACCACATTGATTGGCATTAATTATATTTCCCTCCTTTCATTATTAATCGAGTCTCATACCAGTCATCCCATTGTTTTCTTCAGGACTGATGTCAGGTTAACATGACTGTATTTACCCCATTTTTCTTGTTTACCCTTTCCTGCCTTTGCTCATTTTCTTATAGACTCCTAGGAGTTCCCTATTGTTCACATAATTATTAAAAGAGTCTTTTTGCATTAGACCTGAAAGATATCTTCTTCACAGCTAAATATTCTTTTCTCCTTGTATCCTTTCAATTCCTTTACCGGCGTTCTGTTTTTCCTTGCTTCTGTATTTGTTGCAATTAAATTCTCCTTTCTTTCAACAGTTATACATGTTTTTATTATTTTTCTAGCTGCTTTCATCCTCACTTTACTGTTGTTTGCATAACCCCTGGTTCCTTCTTTCCTCGGTTCTAACACTGGCATTTTAGAGTCTAGTGAAATGTTATCAGAAGGTTTCATATGATTATTTATTTTTTGTGATTCAGTCCTTTCAAAAGATGTCCTTCCTAATTATTTTCAGCTTTAACAACTTGATCATTTGGCTAAGATTCCAATTCAATAAAATAATAAATAATTCTATAGGAAAGCCTAACTTTTTGGAGCCTGATACCCACAGCAGATTCTGAACTCAGAATTAGGGCTGCGTTTTTCCACTCGTGTGTCTGTGGAAACAGGATTTGGGAAAGACAGAAGCCCATGTTAAGTAGAAAGCTAGTTGAAGCTAAGTGATAATCAATCAGTGGAAATCTGATTGAAGCTCTAGCATTTCTAGAGCTTGATCCTACAAATTATGTTCTCAAGCATTTCCTTTTATTTATAGCCTTCCTCCTAAAGACTGGTATTTACATTTGCTCTTCTCAAGAATTAAGTAACCTTTCATCTATTTTTTTTTTCAAAAGATGACCAGTATTTGCAATTTTTTACATAACTTCTTATCAGCAAAACATCTTGCTCAGAGAAAAGGTAAAGATCAGTCTAGATGACTTTATGCTTAAATGTCTCAGTCAGCACCCAAATCTCAGTTTTACATATTGATTTTAATTACATTGTCTTACATCAAACAGTTATCAGAATAAAATTAACACATAAAATGGATGTAATTCCAGGAGCAGAGACCAAAATGTGGAGTTACGGCTGTCTGTGTTCTTACCATACTGTTGGAGTAATGCCTTGTCTTACCTGCAGGCTTCTGATTCCATAGATCTTGCACTAATTTCTATTTTTTCTACAGGAAGGGTGAATTCTCTTGTTTGGACTACTCTATAATCAGTGCATGAGGGATTTTTTCAGAGAGTGCAAGAGTGAGCCCTTTCTAAATCATGTAAAATACAGTAGAAGTCTCACACTTACTTCCTGACTGATACAGCCAGTAGGGGTTCAATGGCATATAAAAGAAAGCTTTTGAAACTGCTTTTTTCTTTTGTGAATACCCTAATGTTGTTAGTTTATTTTTAATTTCCAGATTTTCCTCTATAATTTCAATTACGCTTGAGGTGATTAAGGTGTTGTCTGCTTAATTTCTAGAAGTAAGTTCCTCAGGGTAAATATAACCCTATTACACAATACAGAATTGGAGGCTCAGGAAAGCTTTTGCTTTGGAATGAAAAGCAGTTTGTGAATAGAGGTTCTTATTGAGCTAGGCAGTCACCTACCTCATGTAGGATTTTTGGGCTGCAATTTTTGGATTTTGACAGTCAAAGCCTTCCCATATTCCTGACTTTTTGTATTTATTTTGAGAGCTGACATGACATATAAGAAAAATGGTGCTTCCAACAGCAGGTACTTTGTGATTCTGGTAAGAGGGATGGATTTTTACAAAGTCTCTGTGGTTATCATCTGGCTATTGCAACATCTAGCCCATAAATAGGATTTGGGAAGTGATCTAGCTGATGCTCACTACCTCTAAGTTTGATTGTTTGGTACGAGGAAGCAGTTCAAGGAAGGATTATAACTAATATTTGCTTTCTCATGAAAGACAGTTTATGGCTTCATTGTAAAAGGCAGGAAATCTGAGAGTCGTGTTTCTGATATCAAATTAACAGCAAAGACTGTGAATAATTTTATTTCAATTGCATGAGATCACAACATTGTCAATCTTGTTTCTGGGGGTAGCTTTTCTCAGTCATTCATGTAAACATGGCAATTTCACTCCAAAATACCTCAGGTAAAGCCAAGTACTCCTTTGAAACATCTGTTAAATCAGATTATGGTAGGGTACTTAATCAGCTATATATCACATGTGGAACACATTACATCAGAACTTCTAAAATATACTTTACATTTCAGATGAAATTTGACAGTTTTGTTTTGATTTATAAAATCCTATTTAATTTGTGACTTATACTCTTAATAAAATCCTATTTAATATGTGACATTGACTCAGCAAATGAGCTCAGCTTGGGTGCTTAACCAGACAGACCCTAAGGACCCTTACTTTGGGGCTCAAGGTAGAAGATTTATAGGGCCTTTAGCTTCTGGTGGATATGCAGTAGTACATAGACTAAAAATTCAGATCTTCTAGATATATTGAAAAGCCTGTATATTTGCTGAGGCTTTCTCAGAGGTGAAGTATGTGAAGTGTTGTGAGAGGAGTGTAAAACTACTATTGTTTACATAACGCCACTGTAGATTTTTTTTTGTGTGTGTGTGTACATATTAATTTCTTTTAACTGTGTCCATACTTCATGATAGATACACACTATGAAGTGAATATGCTCTTTCACTAAATTTACATTGTTAAAAATGTTTTGAAAAGATGACACACAAACTTACCCAAATGAACTGGTGGCTACATGTACTGAGACCAGGCTATTTAAGTCAAACTTGAGAGATGACCACACATTTTAGCTTTCTCCATCTAAGGACTTTAATAGTATTTGCTGTCTTTCTACCCACAGAAGAGTTTTCAACCACTGAGTTTTTACAAGCATACCTCCAGGACTTCTGGCTCACGAATTTCTTCTCCAGATTAATCAGGGTCTATGCAAAGATCTCTTGTTGTGCCTACAGAAAGCCTTTGACCACTCGGACAGGCTTTCAAGAATCATTTGTGAAATTCTAGTGTCTGCATGGATGTCATTTTCAAATTACATTTCTAAGAATGCAGTTCTCCTGCAAAAATTAAAAAGTCATGCCTACTTACAATTCTAAATTCCAAGGAAAAAACCCCAACTTTCCAAAGCTTTCCAAAATGGAAATATAAATAAATAAACAAACAAACAAATAAATAAATAAATAAATAATCATTAACAGGGAAAATGTAATTAGTAATAATGCAGAAAAATTATAGCATATATGATTTGACTTCTTTTTCACAAGAAGCAATTGCCACCACTTGTACATTTATATTTATGAGGTTTTATAATAATTGAATGCATGGTTTTAACTCAGTAGAAACTGATATACTATATTTTCAGGTTGTTTGGGGGAAAATTTTTTTTTTTAAAAAGTTAGGCATGATAAAAACCTTTATTTGATCAAGATTAAAATGATATATTTTATACTTTTTAAGTTAAAGTTACCACATACACGCTATTTTGTTTTAATTTTACAGAATGAATTTTCTCTATATATGCATGTATGTATATATACATACATATATATGTTTCCTCTGCTAGCATAACAATGTAAAAAGGTGGGGGGGGGAGACTTCACAGCAGAACGATGTGTAACAGCTGCCTTCCATTCTCTCAGAAAAGATATAAAGGATTGTTTTTCCTTTTACAGTGATCCCTTAAGTCATGGCAACCTTCTCCAGTTGCCATTAATTCGACACCCTGACAACTTAAAGACAACGGCAGCACATCAGATCTAAAAGGAATTGTGTCTAATTTTCTCTGCTAATGCATTGTATCTGCAGAACTGATACTAAAGGTAATTCTGCACATCATGTCTTGAAACCAGATACCAGGAGGGAATGATGAACAAATTGAAACCTCTTGTGGGAAAGAATTTGACCAAATCCTAGCATTCCGTAGACCATTCACATGAAATTGATAAGACTATTGTAAATCACTCCAGTGACTTTGAAGAGATGAAAGCTATAGACCTGCAATAGTAAATAAGCAATAGGAAAAGAGACATTACTATGGGAAAAAGGTAAGTTAATGTTTGTGTTGTTCGGGGAAGATAGCAAATAACAAAACTGGATTTTAAAACAAATGTAGGCTAATAGTTTTCACAACTGTTTCTTCCTCTTTAGCTTTATTTTAAGCACTGCAATTTCTACAAACATTAATTACAAAGAAGGCTAAAAGTCATATTCTGTGTTTAGCAACGTCTTTTTTTTCCAATTAGGTCTCTTTCTACATTCCCATATGAGAAAGGAATTGGCTTTTTCTTATTTAATACAGAACATAGAAAAGTATTTATAGCCTCAGTCTTGTCTCAGAAGTGAAATACAGATGAGGCATCCTGAAATAAACACCACTGTGATGGCCTTCGCTGCTCTGCCTACTTTTAATCTCTTGGTAGCTTTTCAGCACAATTAAGAACAGTAGATGTTAATTGCCTCACAGGCTGGATCCAGAAGCCAAGAGAGTGCAGAATGCTTTGAGGCACACCCCACACCAAGAGCAAGGCAGTCTACAAATCATTTGATCATTAAGCTGGAAGAAAGTGGGGAAGGGGATAAAATGATGGCATTGCTGTTCATCCTACACACTACAACATCATGTTACAAGCCTTCAGAGACAGATTTTGTTGGCTCTAAGTTCAGAATTCAACACTGATACAAAGAAGGACTTCATATTGTCAAGAATCTCAGTTTATGTGCTTGGACTGGCTTGGTTTGTTTTTATTCTCGGTGGAGAAGAGAGGAAAAAAAAAAAGATGTAAGGAAGGTAATGTTGGCATTCTGCATAATAAAAATACTTTCTGTGCTCTAAATAAAAGATTTCCCTGAAATTTCCATAAAGTATTATAAAACTTTAACTTAAAACACTTATCTTCTTAAAAAGCAAGTTAATTTAGAGATTTGATGTGCTTAAAGTAGATTAGTGGTATGCAGGATTCTAGTGTAGTTCAATTGGCATACACAGAAGAGTGTTTATTAAATAGTCAGATAAGAAACAAGTGGCAAATACAGCCAGGTACTGTAACAATCACTTCCCTTTTCTGAAAACAATGAAGTAAGTTTTAATTTAGTAAAAAGTGGAGTTTTTTAAATAAGAATCACACATTTTTTATATCACAGTTCTTTTTTACTATATACAAGTGAAGCCACATTCTGTTATTTAGCACCATATTTAACACTCTGTGTAACACATTACTGAAAAAACCCACAGAATTACTAGTAGCCTAATGATAACTTTTACCTGAGTCATGCTTACAGTAACACATATTTTCTCTCAAGTGGTTATCTTTTTCTGCAGGGAAAAAAATGTTATTTCTAATTGAAACTAGTAAAATATACCTCTCAACTGATTTCTGGAAATCAGAAATACATATTTACATTTCAAATGGTAAAGGTCAGTTTGCTTAGATGATTCCATGGGTTTCTTAGATATCAGTTCTTCCTTTGTCGCATGTTTTCATAGTCAATCACATTACACAGTGGTTTTCAGTAATATTTCTCAAAATTCCTCATGTGATTTCCCATGAAAAGGGAAGATCTAATTGGATTTTTAATCCTTAGCTAATCAAGCAACACATTGCATATACTGTTTTAGGTAGAAACTGAGAAGTTCTTTCCACTGCCCTATTATAACAAGACAAGTTTGGATGTAACTTGAAGCAGGAGAAAAATAACAAGGTAAAGTCCCAATACTGTATAGATGTTACATGAAAACAATACTCTCCTTTCTTTAAACTGCAGCCAGTGCATAGCCTTTGATGAAGCTCTGGAATAATGGAGTGCCATGGGCTATTTTCTTCTGGTTTCTATAGCTCAATACAGGGCTTGTCTCTTCTGTTTGTTTTCAGCTAATTGCCTCAAGATCTAATAAGTTAGTGATGATGTATGCTGAGCACCAGTGACCCCTTGCCAAAAGAAATATTATGTCGCACCAAAGTTTAAGGAGCTAGGTTTTTATCAGCCAAATATCTTTTCCCTAAAAGGCTCTAATTTCCACTGTGTAGGTTGTAAGTGGCATCCATGATTGCAATGGTTTTTTTAAATGGCTAAAACAGAAATAATACTTGAGGGGAGAAGCCACTGTGGAGGCCAAATGCTAACCTATGTGTATGCTCTTACTTATTGCTGCAAAGCTTGGGTATTTGTTATTTAATATTGTTAGTCAGCATGCCTCAAGGAAAAAAAAAACACTTAAGAAGTGATCAATTTAAGAGAGCATTCAACTTAAATTAGATATTTACTCAGGTTCTTCTCTTTGCACATAATTTTAATGACCTTATTTAAAATGTTCCTTGCTTATTTTCTTCTTCTTAGAGCAAAGATATCCAGGGAAAATATATTAGCAGCTACTATCAATTATATTGAAAGTTAACCTATAGTGAAAATTAATAGAATTTTGTTTAGGTAACTTTTGATATAGATAACTGCATTGAATAACATTACACATATTTCAAGTTAAAATTAATTTTTTTTTTTGAAAATCAAGACATTGCTCTTGCAAAGTTGAGGTAGATCAGGAGAAAATGCTTCCAAGGAATGTTTCTGCTTTTCTTTAATTTTTATTTTAATGGAAGCAACACCCTCTTTTTAATATGCTTAAGAACTGGACTTCTATGGGGGGAAAAAAAACAAAAATGAAAAAAAAAGAGCATTATCGAAATTACGGGCAAAACAAGTGGTTTCTTTATATATGGAGTCATCATCCTGCCTTATCAAAACAGTAGAACAGGGCAGATCCTACAACAGTCTGAACTTTATGGCACTATTGGTGTAGTACTGTTCCCAAACCTACTTACCTGGCTGCTCACTGGAACAGAGAGCCCTCAGCTCAGCGGAAATACCTGCCCTGGGAGTCTCAGAAATCAGCCTGCTGGCAAGTAACTCCTTCCCTTTGTCAACAGGAGATACTGAGAGCAGATTGTGCCTTGACCTCAGGGTGAAGCTAAGGAATACTTGCTAGGTTGATCTAATAGTTGCCTCACTGTTTTTTCTCCTCTTCTCACTTGTACACACCCTGCTGCCCCATCCTTTGCACTACGATGTTTGAGCAACTATTGAACTCACTGATTTCACCGCCTGGCGGAGAACTAACTTCCCAAGGAAAGGAAAAAAACATGTATTTTCTACCACATTATAGAGCTGAACCTGCAGCTCACAGAAGGAAAGGCCTTGAAGATGGAAGGAGGAGTAGGCATATTTTTTAAGTTTCAGAATGCACCCATACAAACCTTCACTGCTTTGGTTCTACCACCTGAACTCCCCAACTCACCATGCCTGGAACATTTTGTGCACTGGCATTGGCCCTGGTTTAGTCTTGTGGTGCCCTGTCTTAGAGAACTGGTCTCTGTAAAATCTCAAGAAAAAGATTTCTCATTAATATTTGCGCCATGCAACAAGAGCTACGGGATGCAGTCCCAGTTCTTTCCTGGAAAGGAAGGGATGTGGTCTTCCATTTTCCAATGCTCAGGTGAGAGCACAGGCATAGACAGGCTGCAAAGCACGACAACATGAGCAGGTCACACCCCCTGATCCAGTCACTGTTTCGTATGAACAGTGAAATGTGCACTGCATCAGAGGCTAGAAGCCAAATCTAAAATAATTTTGCCTCCGATTTGTGATTTCACTATTTCTGATTACCGAAAAAATCTGTTTCCCCACACCACATGGTACGCATCATAAAGAATCAAAACCATGGCTTCTGCACATAAATCATAGGCTTTGGTGCAGCCGATCCACAAGAGAAGGAAGAAATGAAACACAGGTGTCCGACACCCTGTGTGTATGCTCTGATCACGGAGCTGTTGGGTAACAGGCGCTGGTTGCTATTTGTTGCATTTGTGCCCCTTTGCAATGGGCCAAATCATTACACGTTCCAGAAAAATGTCTACCACTGGGTGTAGTAGGTAGAGGAAATATGAGCCTGAAAGCTCTCCAATATTACCTGAGTGCCTAAACTGCTGGGAAATCCCCAGAGAAGAGGCAGTTCTTGCAGAGCCCGGGGAGAGGCAGTTCGATGTGAAGGCAGCTGAACTCATAAGAAAAAACAAACCTATGGATTTTGGATGGCTCTGGGGTCAGATGGCAAATGAGAAGGAATGTTGAGACTCGATATGTTGGATTTAAGCAAGAAGCTTTTTAAGTCTTATGCCTTTTAGGGCATAGTCAGATGCTGCAGTGTCAGGAGAGCGGTCCAAGAAAAATAATAAGCCAAAACATTTAAATTCTAGGTGAGCTGCTATAAAAACAAAAACAAGGCAATATTTTATTTAAATTTGCGACTATATCAGATAGTATCAAGAGTTCTTACCTAATTTTAAATGGGAAGTAGGGAAACTTCTGGGATTTATGAATTAATATCAGGAAATTGGTTGAAACTAATGAAAAGTAATGAATAATGTATAATGAAACAACTGAGTGGCCGTGACATGATAGTAACAAAGGCAAATTTGTGCACATCACAATTCTCTGCTTTACAAGGAAATAACAGAAACATATTAACTTGCCCTTTCAAAATAGCTAACACTGCTTCTATATGATATTTAAGCAGTCATGAGGTGAGAGGTCAGGTTCTGCTTTTGGTTGGAAAATGGCTAAAAGTCAGAATCTAGGTATAATGGCACTTTTTGGTAGGGAGTAATACATTAATAGCTAGGTATCTCACAGTTCCTTAACCAACAGTATTTAATGTCAGTGGGAAAAGCAAGCACAATTACTGGGGGGCTTTCATTTGTCACAGGATTTTTAATCTCCTTATATACTGTGATCACTCCTACTTGATATATATATGTATATATATCTATATCTACTATCTACAAACACAGTTTTCAGTAGAAAGGGTTAAGAAATGGCATGCCAACATTTGCAAATGCCAGTGCTCTTTATATTGGTCAAAATTAGAGAAGACTTTGAGAAGCTTCACAGGGACTTATTGAAGCAAGTTGAGTCGGCAGTTTGATGGTAGTTAAGAGCCAGTGTCTTCCTAATGAAAAGAAATATACTCTGGAGAGAATAATGTAAAGTCAATGAGATTGATGCATGTGCTCAACTTAAGTGCATATTTGACTGCCTTGCTGAATAAGGATGGCATTACATTCCTAAAGTTAATTCGCTGCTATACTCATTGAATCTTGAAATCTTGATGATTCTTAACTATTAAAATTGTTCTCTATTTAGAGTAATGCTGTATTGTTTTCCCTTTTTTAGGTTATTATGTCATGAAAAAACTAATCTAATTAGCAATTTATTGTGTAATCACAGAAATGCTCTTAAATAAGAAATTACTATTAAAAAAAAATTACATTTTAGAATTTTGTCAGCTATTAGCTGCACTGGAAGGGCTAGAGGAATCTCCCCAAAACAGCAGAACTGATTCCAGGGTAAAAAATAAATTCTGCCAAAATATCCAATTTTCTAGAGAGCGCAGTACATACATTTATTTTTTCTGACACGTTATTCCCTCTTGTCTTGGATTAAATGCCCAATATAGCATTTATTTCTTCCATTATTTTATGATAGTGCTAAATATGTTTTGTTCCACACTTGAGAACAAGTTGGCAATATAATATGCTAGCATGAAAGAAATAAAAATATATGTTGCATACATGAGTCTTGATTATTTGAAACATTGTTTTATGTAATGTGATTTAACCCCTTTCCTGATTGAGATCATGTTTGCTATTCCCTTTGTTTAAAATATGTCTACGAATTCTATTTCTACTGCAAAAATAAATGATGAATTATTTATATATACCAATTATTTATTATCATTTATGCAAAGCTTGTCATATTATGCATGCATAAGGGGATTAAATCACTGTTAACCCATAATGCCTTGAGGGGCATTATATGATAGGCAAAAGGTTGCTTATGTTTACTATTGTAGATAAACATATACGTTAAGAACATACGTATTGTTTATACAAATTGCCATGTTGAATATCAGTTCTGTTAGGAAAATGAAGTGTTTATTGAGCAATTTGGTTTCTAAATAATGATCAACTAGCCCATTCAATGCACTATACTTTCTTTAGCTAGAAAATATGAGCTTTTTTCAACTAATGATACTCAAGTTGAATTTAGTTCAAACCTGTTTAATGGAAGTAGTGTAAGAATGCACTCAAATCTTTTCTTTCATTGTCCCTCCTGAGGCAGTCCCTTCGTCAGCTAATGATGCATCATTATACTTTACCATTAAAATATGTTGGCACAATCTACAAAATGTTAAAAGAATATGTTTTTCTATTATTCTCAATAATCACTATTAAATATAAGGCAAATCCTTAAATAGGTGGAAAGATTGGATGATGTTGCTTTAAGCAGATACAAAATGGAAGCACATTTTTGCAGGGTGTGGGCCAAAATTGTGTTTATTAGTACAGCAATAAACACTCCTTATGTTTTGACATCACACTATAAAAACAATAAAATATATTTTTACATTTGCATAGAAATATACTTTTTTCAATTTTAATAAGCAAAGAGATGTAAGTCTCTGATCAAGGTATTCTTGTTCTCATCTTTTCTTCTCCCTCTTTAGCAAGCAACATGTTGGTTCCTTGACCTATCCCAGTTCAACTCCCACAGCAGCTTAATTTATTTCTGTTCACTCTGGAGCCTACAAGTCCTGAGGATCTGTTGTTTTAGCTGCTGGGGCTCTTTAAAGCCTCTCCTAAGTAGCCAGCACAAACACACAGCAGCATATCTTGGAATTGAGAAAATAACGAGTCCTGTAGCAACAGAGCTGAGGCCGGGTGGTTAACTGATCCTGACCAACTCTGAGAGAAAATGTGTAACTGTTATCGTATGTAGATTAGGAGAAGGTCGGGTCAGATAAGCAACATCTTTTCCTAATTTAGACAGACAGTGATGAAATCAAAGGTTGCCATTGTCTTCAGCAGAGTTTCTAACTGAACACTGCAGGCTCGATTCACGAAAACCTTTGTATATCCTTAGCTTCAAACTGGGAAGAAGTCTTCCAGAAAGTAAATTCTTAAGGTTTAGTACATGCCCACCTGCTATTGTTAACCTGTCCTGAATACTCGTGTAAGCCCTGGAGGTGACCTCCATGCTACAAGCACTCCCAGGGATCCAGAGGCTTCAGCCCTGAATCCAAACCAAGCCACTTTATGAAACTCAGCCCTACAAGCAGCCTCTTTTTCACATGGCAGATTAGTGCTATTAAATCCTAGCTTACACTAAATGCAAGCGCAGCCTTGTTTTAGCCAGCTACGCTGAAGCAACATACTTTAAGTAAGACTCTCCCCTTGTTTAGGTTGATTTGATATCAGAAAAATGTGCTGGTTTATACTGACTTATTCTGATTTAAACCAATACAAGTGAGATCAAAATCAAGTCCACTGACTGTAAAAAGCTAAAGAATGTATTAAAAGAAAATGTAGTTTGAGGGCGAGTAAAATCTCTAGCTTGTTTTTTTAATTAATATTTTCTTCTTGTGACATAGCCCCAGGCATCCAAATATATATTCTTCTAATCCCACTTGACCTCAACACAAATGTTTATGCCAAGGGTGTTCTCATGTTCCCAAGACTGAGGTTTAGGATAATGGATTCTACCAAAGGGCATTCTTGCATTTTTCTTCTTTCATTTTCAACCACCTTTCCATCCATGTTTTAATCCTGATTCTCCTCTCTCCCACAGATATGGCCATGCATAATATTCCTATAGATGCTAGACTAAGGGCCATGCCTACTACAATCAGTACTAATAAATGCCTTTTGCCTCCTAGCTATGGGGCTGAAGTAAAAGAGGTTCTGTTTCTCTGTATACATCTGGATTCTCTGTACGTGTTGCTGCTATTTTATTTCTGTTGAATTTCTCGTCCATGAAGTCAAATTCATTACTTAATAGAGAAAGAGTAGGAAAGACAAATTTCAAAAATTCATTTGCTGACTGAAATAACAGATTTTGAAAGAAGGAACCTTCTCAATTCTTTTTCTTTCAGCTTATGGTATGAATTTTGTGAAAGATAAATCTGAAATAACACTGATGTCAGAAGTAAGCAGATTAGAATTTCATTCTGTGCTAATGGAGTCAGAAATGAGTGTACAAGATTTTTGTGTGCAATTCTGATTAATTCTTTGTCTGTAAGAAATGCAGATCCACAGTGAAATTACATCTATAAAATTAGTAAAATAGCATGCAAAAATATTGTCACTCATATTTATTAACCAAAATAAGCTTTTTTTGAAAATTTGACTTATGAAAATTAGTAACAAAAAAAGAAGATTAAACTTATGCACCTGCAAGCACTTGGAAATGTTTCCATGGTTATACAATAAAAAAATGATGCCATATTTTAGTAGTATTACTTCTAATTGCTTAACTTTAGTTTTAGATGTAAAAGCTTTTCTGGTGCACTATTTTTTACTGTTCAAAGAGATCAAATAAGATCACAGTAAAATTTATTATTCCAAAGTAAAATGCTTAAAAGCAATGCCCCTATTAACTTTTTCTGCCAAAGTTTACATTTAAAATTTGTTTTGTTAACACTTGTGATGAAATGACATTCACAAAATGACATTCACAAAATAACATTCACAAAATAACCTCAGATTATTTTTAAGAAAAAATTTTGATGGGAAAAGGGAAAAATAAAAAGCCAACAAATGTAAAAAACAGGTTTTGTCAAGTGCATAGAGGAAGACTTCACTATTTTGTCACCTTTCTATCACTATCACCTTTCTACCTCTATCACCTTTCTATCACTTTGCTTTTAATCACGTTCCTTTAATACAATTTGTATGAAACATCTAACACCAGTATAACCAAAGTTTTGCTATTTATTTGCTTTAAAAGGAAATATCAGCTAATAAACACTATAGACACAGAATATGATTGTGGTTTGTTACGACAACTTACCTTCATGACAGCAATATAATCTAAGAACTGTAGGAGGGTTAATTTAGGAGGGTTACTTCCAACCCTTTTACTAACCGTTCTAACTGTAGGAGGGTTAATTCCACTTTGCAGAAAAATATTGGAGGTAAATTCAACAAATAACTACAATAAGTACAAATAACAAATAACAAATTCAACACCTGAAAAGAAGGTAAGGAATCAACAAACAAAAGTCAAAATACAATTCACTGAGTCAGCAATTGCTTCTGTCTTTTCTTTAAGTCATCCTTACTTGGGATTTCTGATAATGCAGTCTACAGCGAAAGCTACTGAACTTCACATTATTTGAACTTTATTACTATTCCTAAACTGCTTTTCCATAATGGATTGCTAATAGGCACTTATAGGAGGTAGCTCCTGGACGTTTTCTCCTGAACAAGGTAAAACATCTAAGTATTGTAATTTACTTCATCATTACCCTGGAATTCTTAAGAATAAACACTTTTTGGTTTTGACAATGGATTATGGGGGAGAAATAACTTTAAAACTGTTGCAAAATACAAACAGGTTGTAGTAAGTAAAGCACAATTCCCCGTGTAGTCATATACACATACGCTGATGTTCATTCCCCGAATCCTAAAGTAATTTAAAAGGGTAATTAGTGTGTAGTGCCTGAATTGGTTCCTCAGAGGGTTAGTGTCCACCCTGTTTGTCACTGTTTCTTGCCTAATCCTGTCTAATGAGGGTTTATGTTAACATGGCTAAGCACTTGCAGATATGCACTACCAAGCTATCTAAGCTTAGAGAAGACATGCTGTTCAAATGTCACTGCCTTTGGCTATCATGCTATAAGATACTGATTATTGCTTATTATGTTTTATATTCAAAAAGCTGCCATTTGTACTTGTTTGTAGGCTCTTGTTGTTCTCGCACAGGTAACAAGTAATGTCTGTGTTTTTCCTAGAGTTACACTTTTTAATTTCCTTATTTTTTCTTTTGTTAAGAACTCTCTCAGTGGTATGAAATACTTTTGATTTATTGCTTTAAAGCATTTAGAGCAACTTAAGTGGAACTACACTGAAAATCACACCAAAGTTTAAACATTGGCAAGTATGTGTATGTTATACATACCTTGGGGAGTTGAGTTGTGTTTGGGGGTGGTTTTTTTTGTTTGTTTGCTTTTTTTTAAATCAGCTTGCTGTCATCTCATGAGAGTATTTCAGTATAAAATATTAGTTCTGGTTTTTTGAGTCTGGGCTAGAGGTTTTCATTTCAAAGAAAAAGATTACTTCTTTTTTACTCTTTTTTCCTCTTTTAGAGGCTACCAGACCCTGTAGAGCATTAAACATCACAGTCAGACCTTTTCTCTCTGGCTAGTTGTGATTGTCCTTTGCAGGCAGGAAGGCATCCTACTAGAGTCTGAAACGAGAGGTCAGTCTTCAGATCTGAGATTTGCTTCGAGTCTTTTTTTCATTTCAGAAAGGTGAAGATTCACTGCTGTTATAATTGCCTACATTAGCGGTTTCCACACTGCTGCTAGAAAGCAGTCTCAGGAGTGCACCCGAGCAGCTGACTCGCATGTACTCTCCCATGCACACTATTGCCTGTCAGGTTGCCTAGGGCCAGCCTGCAGGCAGCCCATGAGCAGCCTGTTTGGGCATGTCTGGAGCAGCACTCGGCTACCAGGCACACCGAGGATGGAAGGTCCTGACCGCTGACTCCCCTTCAAACGCAGCACAGATATAGCGGTTCAACGCCAGCTCAACACCGGGCAGGTGTCCTGGCATGGCTGCTTGCCTTCCAAAGGGAGAATCCTCCCACATGCTGAAGTGCCCTGCCCAGGAACAAGCACAGCTCGTGCAGAGGGGATCCACCTGGAGTGCCATCACTGAGGGCAAAGCAAAAGAGGGCAATGAGGCAGCAGCACCAGAACCCCCAGACCTTTTCCCTGCCTGGGACTGGGGCTGGCTTCCACTCGCTCTGTTCCTCCCCTTCCTTGCCTTAAAAACTTGAGCAGCTCTGTTTACTGTCAGTGAAGCGGATATCATTGTGATTCACCAAATTCACAGTGCATGAGTTTGTACATATGTGCTTAAATCAAGCCCATAATCCCAAAATAAATTAGCCTGAGTGCTTACGTTTTCAACCAGCTAAGTCTTTGGGTGTAGCACTGCTTTATACTGTTGCAATATATATAAAATATAGCTACACCTCAGAGTTTAATAGGAAACCTTGTGAAACTCTACAGTTTCTCTTTCCTCTGCAGAGTAGTGTTGCTGTGGCTGAGGCAAACAGTTGTACATGCCAGCATTTTGCTTGGTTTCCTCATGTATGTCACTTAAAAATTGGTGTGGCATCAGTATCCAACTAAAATTCAGCCAAGGCATACTGCAAATCTTTCCGAATCTTTCTGTGCCTTTCCACAAAGGTGTGAAAAACAAACAGAAAAATGAAATATGAAAGAGAATTCGCTGATGTATTTTCTATTCTAAAACATGCTAGTTAAATTAGACTCAAATAAAAAGTGGGAAATATCAGTATAATTTACCAGATAATGACAATTTCAATTTCTCTATTACAATATTTTTTCCTTGGCTACACTACATTCATTAAATGTGATGTTGTTTTGAGACCTACTTGAAAAGAATTCTAGACGAAACACCTTATCTCATTTTTGTGGGTTGGTTTTTGTTGTTGGTTTGTTTTTTTCTTCCCCTAGAAGAAGGAATATTCTTAGACAACTAGTCTAAACAGAAACTCATGTTAGAATGATCCTACAGAATAAGTAATAGCTACCTCATACTAAAGCTGATATCACTGTAATTGTTACAGTGGTAAAGTAGTCCACCTTTGTAACTATTAACAAGACAGTAGCAATGAGCCTGGTGTCAGCAGAACTTTCATGTTTTGTCTGATAGAGTGGCGACCCTGGCAGCATCTTGTTTCTGACAGTGGCTTGGGGATGCTCAGGAAAAGAAATGAGCCAACTCTGAGGTAACTTCGATCTATGGTACCACTCATCCTCTGAAAACCAGTGGTTTGCTGAGTTGGACCTGCGTGTGCAACATGCCTACAAGTCCTTCGGTCTGCTTATTTGGAATAAATGTGTCCTTTCTGAATCTATTATTACTTTTGGCTTCCTTAGGACCAGTATTGTGGCAAAAAAGATTTGCAGTCAGAATAAGAGTACAAAATCACTGCCAGAAATGTTCTAGTTCTCACTCTAAAATATTTCGGTGCGAGCTATGGTATTTTACAGTATAGTATTTTATCCCGTAGGATGCTAACATCGTATGTGAAAAGTAGAGTTGTTTGCCTACCTGATGGGTGTGTGGGGGGGAGGATTCAACACGTTGAAACACTTCTGGTACACTCAGCTTCCATCTCTTCTTCAGACTGGAAGATTATTTTTAAGGTGTGAGACCATTCTTCTTTTGGCTACTCTCTGGAAACAGATGTCTTTCACCAATGATTTCTACAGTTGTGTCCCAAATCATGCACCTCAATGTAAGGAAAGAAATAACTGGCTATATGTAAGGATGGAAATCTATTGAGAAAATTTCCCAAGAATATGCCTCTACATCCTCTATGCGTTATCAACTGTTCATTTCATTTTTTCAGAAGATAACTACCACATCCTCAGTTCCTAGAGTGTTACACCTCCTAGATGGAATATAGCTTCCTCGGCTGCCAGAGCTCATCCCTGCTAGACAAAAGTAAGAGTCCCATTGAGCTTGCTTGGGCTAGCAGCCACAAAGGCTATTTTCTGCTGTATCAGTCCTGCAGTGACTTGTAATTACTGAAAGCTGAATCCGGTCCATTTTTAATTTATTTAAATCACTTAATTTCATTATATCATAGACAAATTACAGGAACTGTTACTGTTTTGGCCACGCAAAACTGTCTGTGGCCAAGATGTACAATGCCTTTCTAATTTGTCTCCAAGGGAATTTAATTAATTGTGAAGTGGGCAATACGGCAAACACTGGAATTTGTATTAATCATTAGCTCAGTAAAAAGTTCAAATCCTGCTCCTCTCATCCTGACCAGAAAGGACCAGAAGGCTGTTGCAGAACAAAGGTACAAGCTCTTTTGCAGCTGCTCCTTCTACATTAGTGACATTCCCAGTTCTTATTTCTGCTATATAAGGTCATTTATCAGAAAACGTGCACCGGGATTGATCCACTGGTCCAGTTAGCCTTCCAAGCACCCCAAATATAAAAGCAGTTGATTTTTGCTGTCCCACAGTGTCCCCAGCAAATCAATTTATTCCTTCGTCTTGCCACACAAAGAAGTCCCATTGGGACTTCAGAGGAGAAGGAGCAGAAAAAAAGAGAAAGGGCAAAAGAGGGACATACCGTAATCACAAGAGGTAACCTTGGACTGTTAGAGATTATTTTAAAGCCATGATTTTTGAGTGAAAATCTATCTTTACAATGAACATTTCACACAGTAATTGACAAATTCAGCAGCAATTTCACACAGTTCTAGTCATCAGTCATTTGAAATGTACAACTGCAGTATTCTACTGCTAATGAGTTTCAAGTGCATAATAAGTCAATTTGATTGACAGGCCTTGACCAATGGCAAAGTCAATTTTTACAGTTGAAATAAATGTTTCTACTATTGTATACATTCATTAATTTCAACTGTAGAAAGATAGTCATGTTTTAGCACCATGATAGTCGTAAAACAAATATGCTATCACTTTTAGGCATATACTCTTAAAATAAGCTTTTAAATGGTTCTCTTTAGTGAGTGTACATATGAATTTAAACCTGTCAAGACAAACAGGTTTATGCAATCAACTAAAAAGTCAGGCACCTACCTATCAGGTTTGCATGTGCTGCTTACATAGATTGTGTTCACAAATGAGTTTTACAACTTATCTAAGAGTACAGATGAAGATTCAAGGCTGGATTGAGGTCTCTTTAAAATCTCATCCTGAGTGTGATATATTTAATAAAGCTGAATTTCCTGGGGAAGGTGAAGTATGGCAACTATATAATGCATTCCAGTTATTTCCATGGTAGGATTCTCAGTAGCATACAGTAAGGACTGAAAACCAGACTGCTTTAGCAAGGAATTTTATTCTACATCTGACATTTTAAGCAAATAATATTGCTACTCCAGACGTTCTCTTGACTGCAAAGATACAGAATAGTTAGCCAGAGCAAACCGGAGAAAGCTAGAGGAAAAAAAAAATCCAATAGCATTATCAAGTTTAATGTGATTAAACCATTCCTCAAAATCTGAGTCCTGATTTCTTTACTAGTTTTCACAAAAAAAAACCCCAGGAGACTCATTTTCAAGATACGTTAAACACATAATGAATAAAAGAAAGCAGGCAGGTTAAATTAAGATGTCTGACCAAGAAAGTTGATGACATCCTAAAGATATATAAGTACACAGAAATTTAATTCTGACACCACTCTTGCTATAGTTATCTTTTTTGGAGGTAATTGGAAGTTTTACAGTAAACGCATTTTGATGGGACACTAAGGGAGTATTCACTTTAGTGCCAACACTGTTTCCAATTTGCCTTTAAAGAATACACAAACAGCTTACTTTGATTCAACTTCACTGGAGCTGAATTAAAATATAGTTTAACACTAGTATTTTATTTTGAATCTGTCTACTTGACGACTGTATACTTGATCCAGTAAACAGACTTCAGTCAGGAAGATTCACAAAATTCTGACCTCATATAAAGGACATAAACACACGAATAATACAAAGATAAATTTCAGTGTAACTCAGAAATAAATTTCACTCAGCAAAAATGGTGTGGATACCTAGGAGTTACTATTTGGGTGCTTTTTGCCAAATATTCTTCCAGGTTCTAAGTTTTCATGGTAAGACATTCTCTTCAATAATAGGCCATTCTTTTCTGTACTGAATGATTTTATGTGGTTCATCAGAGTTTTTACAGATTAAAAATCATGTGAAGGGAATGGAACTAAGAGGGCATGAAAGTATTGCAAAGCAGGAGTAAACATTTTGTACTTTCTTGTTAAGTCAAAGCATCTGTCTTAAAATATAGTGCAGTAGTGACCTGAATCATTGGTACAGAAGATCAGGATATTTTCTTCATAATACTTTTAAGAGAAATCCGTAGTAAGGGGAAACAAAAGTTTCAGCATCTTGTGTTTGTGACCACAGATTCCATGTTCAGAGTGAGGTTTTCCAAAGCAGAAAGTAGAGTCATATTCCTGCCTTTTACTGGAAGGAGGTTTGGCACTCCAATATGCATGCTCAAAATCATCTTTATCAAGATGGTGGGTGCTCTGACCATAAAAAGCATACAGAAATTCAGGACAGAAATATATGTGTCTGTGTATGAATGGTTCCTAAATAAAACAAACAAGTGTATTAACTGGAAGTAATTATGCCAGCTTTTAAGTGGGAAAACCTAATAAAATATACACTCAGGATGTATTATAGATACTCAGTGTGCACTTAAAAATGCACGTTAGGTATTAAGTTACATACTTCAGCACACACAATGAAGTATAAAAATTTAAAGTTTTATTGAGCATATGTAGGTTTCTACTGCAATTATATTGTGACATGTTGCACTGAAAGACCTCGTTCTCAGAGACAACATAAGTATAATCTTCCTGCACCTCATCAACATTGTCTTTAAGTTATTCTCCAGAGGGAAAATTGATTGGGCAAGAGGTCAATTCCCTTTCAGTTCCCATTCGATGCCAGGGCTCTTAACTAACTGCAACCAATTAAATTATATCTTCTGTTATATTTTTACAGGAACCCCTTCCAGCTACTGAATTGTTACTTACTAATTTCATATTAAGCCCTGAAAACCCATCAGATAGTAGAATTATGTTATTTTTAAACTGAAAGCCCAGAGACACTGTTTCACAAAATAAATAATATAAAATAAAACAGGCTTAGCTGTGATTTCTTACTATGATATACCCACCTCCTGACTATATAAAATGAATCTAGAAATCTGAGAAGAAATCACATTCTAAACCACTTAATCTCAGCTGACCATGTTGCAACCAGTGCGGGATGGATCCACAGGCCTTGAAATAAGTTTTACAGTGAGATACTTACAGATCAGAATCTGTTTAAGTAGACCAGACTTAAGAACAGAATTAATACTTGTCTGCAAACATCTGTACAAGGAGAAGATACTTGATATTAGACGATTCTTTGGTAAAACAGTGCCGTCATAAGAACACAACGCAAGGAAAACACCAAACAAAAAAAACCCCAAACAAAACCAAAACCAAAAAAAGAAATAGGCAAATTTATAAAAATGGGAGCAACTTCAACAAGAACAATTTGCCAGGATGTGAAGATGTTTCTCCACCTCCTGAAGAGGAAGGGCTATAATTCCCCAGCAAGTCTCCTGGCAGAGCCTGGGAAGAGGTGGCACAGATCCAAAACTCAGCCTCAGAAATCCATATTCACCTTCCAGCCATCCGTGATGTTAACTGGCTGTCTCTGTGCCTGACTGGAAAGCTCCCCGGGAGAAGCACCCAGAAATTGCCCCGTCTGAGAAAGAGGCATGAGCGTGCAGCCGTGCTTTGACCGACACCTAGAGAGCAGCAGTTGCTCTGTGCCGGCACACAAGAGTGCAGGGACTTTTCTGGGTCCCACGCTGTGATAGCATGTGCCCTCTTCCTAAAGAAGGGTAATGGCTGCACCATCACCTCCCTTTCTGTATATTCCTTAGAGGCTGAAGTATTTGAGATTCAGTCAATATCCTCCATCTGAAAAGATAAAGAGGCACAGCTCTCCTCTCCCAGGAGACGGCATTAACCACAAGCCACACAGCTGGGAAAGGAGGGGGCTGCTCCTGTTGAAACCCTATGTCAGCAGAGGAAAGAATGCAATATATCCAAGGAAGATGTAAGAGGGAGTGCAAGAGGGAACATGACTCTGTGGCCTAGTGCCTACAGCACTCATCTGGGAGTGGGCAGACCTAGATTCCACTCCTCACTTCAAGAACAGCTTCTGTATTTTTATATTAAAGAGTTATTGGTTTTGGATACCCTGAGGCTGAGCCGATGAGGTTATTGAACCCAAATCTCACACATTCCAGGTAAGTACCAATGAGCAAAACAACAAAGTGTTGTACAAATGACAACTACCATCGCAGATAGACTTAAAAATAAAAAAAGAAAAGTGGTGTGTGACTCTTTGAAGGACCAGACTTTGGCACTGACTGTTGTGAGGGAGCTCAGCTCCAGAGCCTGTGGCTGCCTCCTCAGGCCCTGAGACCAGGAGGCATGGCCAGCTTTCCTCCACAGAGCTGTACACACCACTTCCCTCCCTCAGAGAGGGTGGTTGCATCCCGGAGTCTTACTGGAAACTCCTCAGCATGTGCTGTCTCCAGAATTGTACCTTGGGGATTATCTGGAAGAGTATCAGCTGACTTGGTCAAACTCATGCCAGGGCAAGCTCAAAGGTAAACACTACAGATGATGGCATGCCAGTGCTCAACCCCATGCCCTGGTCTGATTTACTTTGTCAGAGGAACTTTAATGACAAAACAGTAGCTAGGGGTAGCAGTGGAGCCAGAAAACCCAACCTGAATTCCCTGTCATCATTCAGGTGTGACATACATGCCTTTACGACTAGTTTTGCCAGTTGCACTGGCAAGCCAGTGGTTAACCATACCAAGTTAGTTTTATTTTCAGTGGTTTTCATGCTCAATAAAATTTTCTTTTACGCAAGAATGCTCTCTTTTTTTGGTTATTCCCATTCAAAATCATAAAACCAGCTATTTTTATAAAAGTAAGGAAAACACTCCAAGTGTATGCACAGTAACCCACAATTCTCAGGTGGCAAAACTCATTCAAGTTTCCACCTCACACAAATGGCTTTTGCAAGTGTCTCCTGATAATGGAGTCCTTGTGAGCTCTTACTGAACCTTTTTCTTATGATTTAGAGCTGTTTTTCTAAGGGCTCTGTTGTTATTCAGAAAAGAAAAGATGGAATCAAATGTTCAAGCTTACTTTAAAAATATGAGCAAATATTATGATAAACAAATAAGGAATATTAAAGTTAAAATTATTCACAGCACTGAGGGGGCAATTTTCCTGTTAGCACTGAATACGTATTGGGAGTTTCATGTCTGCAGCCCACTGAGGGAAACTTAGCCAGCAATTACTTTATTTCCGTCTGGAAAGGGGAGGATTATGAGGCAGCAGTTAACTGGCAAAATATCTGTGAAAATCAAGGCTGGAACAGCTGACGTGAAATTAATAATTCTCAGCAATGCCTGAGAAAGCCAGCACATAGAGTATACAGTACTTATGAACAACTTTCATCTGGAAGCAAAATCTTGTCATTCACTCTTAGAATGGCGTGAAATATTTTTGTCTGTTTCTTTGGTGTTTTAGAATTTGCTTTCAAGTTAATTAACTAACTACCATGCAAAAGGTTACCTAGGTGTTTGACTAGTGTCTCCTAGAGCCTGCTGAACAGATGCACTGGAACAAGAAAAAAAAAGGTAGACACACTAAGTCAAAGAATTTTAGACATAACAGAAAGCACCAAAAGTGGTTTCCAAGAAAAAAGAAAAAAAAATCCACTTGTTATTTTTATACATTGTGAGACAAAGTATAGTGACATAGTGACATGCTTACATACTAGTTTTAGCTTGTAGGACTCCATTCTCCTTCTTTCTGATGATAAACAATTTTCTCCCATTTTTGACCTTTCTTCACATAATTCTACTCCAAGCAGGTATCTGTTTTAACTGTGTAATGTCTACAGATCATTCTGAGCAAAAGCATTACCCTGGAGAATTCCAGGAATTTAAAGGAACTCTTCTTGAAGTATTTCCTTTAAAATAGGCAATAGAAATTATAACTGTTAAAATTAGATTAGCCTTTTATTTTTTCAGTACCTGTATTACTGCTGTATTACTTATGAGAAGTATTCAACAATTTTTTATCTCTTTACCAAAGATTTTCAGACCTAAATTTGCAAAGCACCATAGTTATAAAATTAAGGTTGTTTTATCTATTCCAGGTATTTAAAAATGAGCTCTCCTTCTTTTCTTCTAGGGTCATCTTTGTATTTTAAGGTCTTATTCACTATTGTCTACTCATTATAATAAATATGTTACATGTAATAAAATCTATAGTGAGTTATAGCAAGTGTTTCTCCTTAAGCCATTCAGAGTCTGATTCCAGACAGTAATACACCCTTAGGGATGAAAAAAGTGTAAGGAATAAAACAGAAGAAGTAATATTTTTCTCACTCCTTCTTCTGATTTTTTTTGATTTGGGTTTTTTTGGGGGGAGGGGCATTGCTTTTGGTTGGTTAATTGGTTGGTTGGTTGGTTTTCTTTGGTTTTTTTCTCTGAGTTTGTCCTTTTTGAACCTATTAATGCTTTTTGGCATTCCTGGCATCCCATAACAATGAGCTGCTTGAGAGGAGAATAGCTGGCATGATCCTTGTCAGCAACTATTTATTATCAGCCTCAATATTCAAAAGAATGGAGAAGGAAGATCCTATGGGCTGAGTCAGCACATGGCAATCAAAGAATGGGGAAGGATTAGCTGGAAACAGGTTATGACTCTCCTAGTAGCACTTTGACTCAGTGAAAGGGCTCAGAGGGGTAGATGGGACTCAATCTGCTTCCCCAGCTGCAGTCTGGACAGTCTTCCAGACAGTCCAGCGGAGTTTTTCTCTACCCAGTCAGGAATGTTTTCTAGGGACACCCATCACACTTGGTTCCCTCTAGCATTTAGAGGGATCATTCAATCCTCGCTTGAGCTGGATAACCAGCTCTGTTCTTTGTCTCTGCTTCCTTCTGATGAATCTGTTTTGCAGTCTCATAAACCTTCTACAGTCCTACTGTTCCCCTCCATAACAGTCCAACAGTAAATACCCTTTGCTTCATGCACGTCTTGCTCCCTGCTTGCCAGCAGACAAGGCAATGCTCTCTCCCCATTAAGAGAGACTGCAAAGCAGCATGGCTCATGGACATCCTGCCTACTCTTGAAGCTAATGACACCAGAACATTAAATGAAGGTATGAAAGGAAGCACTGATCTCACTGACAGGAACACATATACAACATAGGGAAGAGAGTTCCTGCCTGCCTGTCTGCTTTACACATGCTCATGATTCCTTCACAGTAAGATGGGAAGTTAAATGGGGGAAGTAGATCAGTTCCATGAGTAATCCTAGACATCATTATGTGAGAGATTTATCTGCAAAATTTTTCCATCGATGCTAGGCAAAATCTTACCATTACAGGCCACATCCAAACTGATGGAATAGCATAGTCTGGGGCTGTTAGCAAAAGTAAAAGTGTAGGGAAGAAGGAATGATCATGATATGAAGTAGCTTCTAAAGCCTGACAAACTGACTACATTATGATTCTTCAGTTTAGAAAGATATATCTACACCCTTATAAGACTGAAAAATAGATAAGAAGGACTATCTTTCAATGTAGAACCCACAGAACATCTGAAAAAAATTATCTCACAGCTAGTGACAAATGCCAGAGTTGATTTTGCACACCCGTCATAGTTAAAATGCGAAACACATCTCAAATCTTGATGTGATAATGAGTTAAGGATTGCAAATCCATAGATGATAGATTCTCTGTGGCAAGTGAGAGTCTGGGAGAAACCTCTGATTCAGAAAGTCTTTGCCCATCTGATTACAGGGTCATATAGAGAATAGCAAGAGAAAGATCTCTCTAGAAATGTCCAGTTCCTTTCCACCACTCCACCATTTGCAGAAAGAATACTGTAATATCTGTACCAAGTGGTGCTGCCAGTCTCATTTTCTTACACTCTTAAAAGCCCATTCACCTACTTCCAGCAAAAAGCCTTCTCACCTGGATGAAGGAAGCCCGTGTTCTGAGATCCAAAAGTATCTTCTAGTCTCATTTGGGTATTTAAATCTAAGACATATCAGGAGACAATTTACTGGGAATTTCCAGCCTGAATTCAAACACCAAGAACTTGTTATAAATCAGGAGGTCATTGTCCTTGTAGCACCAATAACAACTATCCAGCAAACTTCTGAGCTCTAACAGCTTGAAGACAAATTTGATCTTTTCAGTTAAGAGTTGAAGAATTATGTCAGAGGAGATTCAGAGCAATAACAAAAGAGTCAGGAAGAAAAAAGTCTCTAGCTCTTATTCTCATTTGAAAAAGGAGGTTTACACACACAATTAGACCTTTTATGTGAACACCTGAGCAATCTACGTTGCCTCTGCCTTGGAGCAGGAGGTTGGATTTGATGGTCTCCAGAGGTCCCTTCCAACTTAGTTCCTCAGTTCTGTGATTCTGTTCTCACAAAGTTCTCACAAATCTGTACTCCAAACATCCTGCAACTTGCTCCCTTCACTAGCACCAGATTCTGCAAAGCATTCTTTCTTCACCAATCACTCACTTTAGTCCTTTGTGTTTGTGAGGCAACTCCATTCCTAGAGCTGCACAGACATTCTGAAGCAAATCTTCACAACTGGCATGTTGTCCATATTTCTCCACCTGCATGCAGGCAATTAATTCAATAAGCAATAGACAACTAAGCAAAATCCACAACCAAAAGGAGAAATAACATCCAGGAGCCATGAGTTTCAAACTGAGTAAAAATTTCCTATAGATATTTTTCAGAGAAGAGGTTAGAGAAACCTGGATTTTTGGATATCTCAGTCTCACCATGTTACTTGGAGAATTATCCCATTCGTGGTTAATCTGAAGGGAGCTGGTAAGAAAATGAGGGTATATATGACCACCACATCGTTCCAGAGAGAGAACATGAACCTCACTTGGTTTCCTGAAATATTCTATTGACCATGACAGCTGGAGAGTTGCTCTACCTGTGTGTGAGAACAGGAAATCAGGGGAAGGAAAAAGAAGGAAAGAGAAAATTTGAAGTCGTAAAAATGTACTTTCAAGGTGCAGAAATCTCTATCTTGCAAAAATTCAATGAAGGCTTATAGTTGTAACAAATTTATTAAAGAAGAGTAATAAAATGCAGTTCTGTTACCACAAGAATGTCGTGATTACCGTGCCTGTATGAAGCTATTCTCTCTCAACATCCTTTTGTTCAACAAGCAGAGGTTCTGACAGGGATAGTCACACATACACGTCCTCTTGTGTCGGCAGATGGTTTGATTTTATGAACTACCTACTCACAAAGCATCTCACAAATAACTTGCTTGTCTTGTATCTGTGTCAGTGAGATGACCAAATGGCAAGAGAGGGCTTTGCCTGCTATGCTTAAGTTCTCAGGAGAGGGAAGTGATTAGCTTGGTCCTGTAACAACCATTTGAGTGCAGCCTCTAATCCCTGCCAAGACCAATAGTTCATGTTGCTTCATAAAAGGACATTCCGTAGTGACCCAAAGACCTGCAATGATAAAGAGTTTGTCTGGCTTCCATGTCAAGCCATTGATTTTTGTAATGCCTTTCACCACCAGATTAAAGAGCTCATTTGTACCCGCTCCTTGTTTCTCTTCATGAATGATACATTGTAATCAAGTCACCTCTCAACCTTCTCTTTCATTAGCAATAAAATTATTTTTGCAAGTCTTTTCTGAATCATCTCCAATTTCAACACTCTTCTAAAAATTGCCACTTTTGTGCTGTATGCAGGATTTTAATAGGAGGTTTAAGCATTGTCAGATGCAAACAATTTCTTGTGCTACTTGCACATCACCTGTTCACATGGACTATAACAATATTAACCCTTTTTTTCCCAGCAATACACTGGAGTCCACATTGAGTGACATCTATACTACAAGCCTTAGCTGTAGGTCAGGATAGCTGCTTTCCAGAGCATAGTACCTATTTTTCTCTGGAAGATCAATAGAAGCACAGCAATAAATGGGGATGCATTGGAACCGCTTCTAATGAGGGTGACTTTGCTTTTTCTTTCCCAATCATTGTATTATTTTGTTTCCTAAATTAATTTTTAAAAAAATAAAGTTGCATTTATCTTATGAGAAATGCTGAAAAGCTGCTAATTTGGTCCCAGGAATTCAAAGCTTTGAGCTGCCCTCACTGTAGCACAAGCAAAAAAAAGTACATTTGAGGGGTACATTTCAGGTGCCACATGAGTGTGGGACCTCCAGAGATCCAAAAGAACGCTCATTCTTCTCCTTCCCAAATTGTCCAGCTCAAGGAAGGCTAGATTTCAAAAAACTCAAAGTGAGTGCCTCAGCTGTTTCTGTTCAGTGCAGAGAACCTAAAGCCACCTTCACAGGCCAGTCCTCCTCCCAGCCAGCTGTGCTGGCAGCAGCAGGACTCAGAACAGCCGTGAAGTGAGAGCGGGGACTCACATTGTGTATGGCGCTGCTCGGTGGCCTTGAAGCCATCAGTGAGGACTTGCACTGGGATGTGCTTTACAAAATACTATCTGCTTATTGGAATTCTGTTGTAATGTAGATTGATTTGCTTTTAAGGAATTACATATTTTTTAAAAAAATGTGAAACATGAAATTAGGAGTTGGATTTAGGCAGAAAGAGGGAGCTAAAGAATAAACTGCCATTTATGTTATATTTTACTTTCTAAACAAATATAGTGGATTTATTATTGATTTTGAAGAATTCTTGGCTATTTCTATCAATTAGTTGCTCTTACCTCACATAAGTTAATTACCTGTGAGTGCACTGTCATGCCTATTAGAAGCTTCACATATGCAATCCATGGGCAACAAATAATGGCAATGGCAACAAGCTGTTCTGCTCAGCTATTCTCTAACTGGAGCAGGGAACTAAAAGGCTACACACATAAGAGACCTTCTGTGGCAATAATAAGGATTTTTGATTATATTTTGGAGTCAGTAATTAAAGCAGGTTTTCCATTTACTTTTATTTGGACTGATCATACCACAAGTGATTTCAGAAAAAACATCAATAAAGTGCATGCGAAAGAAGTTGCCACAGTTCTGGCCCCTTTTACTGATTGCACAAGCAAAACAAACAGTTAAACATAAACACTTGAACCAGAACTATGTAATAAAAGTTTCTGTCAAGTGGACGACCCACTGCTGTCTATTGCTTTTTTCAGTGTAACAAAAAAAAAAAAAAGAAAAAGGAAGAAGTAGAAAGAGTGGGTCAGATCAGATTTTATACTTTGTCTTTTTTTCCCACTTGCATAATCCAGTTGCTATATGTAACAGCATGCAATGGATCAGAATGTGATTAACAAGACTCATAGTGTGTTCACATCAGGAAATATTTGTTAGCTTTCTAAAAGGAACTGTATATTTCTATTTTTATTAAGTTTGCGATTAAGTAGTATTAGGCATAGGAGACTGACTATTATTACAGTTTCCAAATTCCAAACCCCACTCTTTTTCTAATTTTTTTCCCCTGATAATGAGTAGCATTCTTATGCCTAATACTTTATATTTGCACAGTTTAACAAGCTTTCGCAACTGTCTCTTTGTACTATCATCTTTATTATAGAGATACAGAATTTGAAGAACAATGCTTAAAGAAAGTAGTTTTAATCTTGAATATCTGCAACTATATGTTTCAATCACTCTTTGGTTCTTAAATATATGATCTGCCTTTTTTCAAAGGTTCTAACTTGTCCATGTTGACAAGGAAGTCAGTGGGACCTGAAATTACCCAGAACTTTGGAAATCATGGCATTCATACAGTTAAGTGATAGATTTGGATGTCTAACTTTCAGAAGTTGTTTTTACTTTTTTTTTTTTTTTCCAAATGTCTTGCCTCAGGGAGAGATAAATCAGTGATTTAGGGGCCATGAATTACAGTCTTCATGCCCCTTGCTTTGAGTATCAACTTCACAAATACTTGACTGTTTATCTTGACACTCATGTCCAAGTGGCTTCTTTTTCTTCTGCATTCATTTGAATTGTTGTCATGGGTTTGGGGGGGGCAATGGACAGTATTTTTCTGCAGCTGAAGAATGTATCTTTCTACTTGAAAGGCAAAACAGCCTTTAAATAAGATACTGGCATTAAGCTGATGCTTACAGGACTCCTGTTGTCATGTTGTCCAACAAATGAGTAGATGTAAATTACAAGGAATAAGTTTGATATTGCTTTCATTAATGAAAAATTATGGCATCAAATCAAAAATTACTGGAATTCATTTAAACTATTTTTTAACCCTTAATCAAATTAAGTTCAAAAAATATCATTAATTTTATAATTACATTATTGTGGATTAGCTTCAGCCTGACAGGGAAATAAAAGATCCCCAAGAAAGTGCAAGTAAAGGTTTTCAAACTCAGCAGCTCCAGGCAGTCATGGGACCCTTTCTCCCAGGGAAGTGGCTGGAGGCTGGGGCAGGGTCTGCTTCAGTGCTCCCTCTGCTGCCCTGCTCCTGTCTGAGGCAGTGGGATGAGCTCTGCCCTGATGGACCTGGGAAAGCTCCCAGCAGTCCTGGCTCCTGGCTCACAGGGAGCCCACTGGGCATCCTTACTGGTATTTCTAAACGAAAAATGAGTATTTAGCAAATAGCACTGCTGTTTGCTGTACTAAGGGATGAATCACTTAAAATGTTCACAGATTTCTTAAATAAAGAACAAGAGGGAGGCAGGGATAGGAAATATTCCTTCTTCTTGAAACTATTAGTCTTTCCATGGGCTAAGAACAGAATAGGTAAATGGTCAACCTTTTGTATACTTCCAGCATAGGGAGACCTCTAAGCAGATCTCTAAGCTGTCCATGTAGAATTGTGGAGGGTGGTTCTCTAAAGAAGTTAACAGACCATTATATGGAAGGTATATTCCTAATATGTCTGAATAAACTTTTCATAAATATATCATGTAGCTCAATATTTTGTACTTACAAGTGCAAAAGCATAATATATTTCAAAAATTTGATTGGTTTATTGGCTTATGCAGACTGGATAAGGGCTTGAATCTTGGGTTAGTAATTCTATGAACAACAATCTTGTGGTACCCTGTGTGCAGTAACAAAAAAATCTCTTGATTTTTTTAAAAGTTTTTGTTCTAAATTCTCCTCTGCCTTTGGATAAGGTAATCTCTAGAGATATTTAGAAATTAAAGAAATACTTTGCAATTAATCTTTGGTTTTGATATCTAAACTGTATAATAAGTTTACTGATGAGTAAGAGAAAAGGTTCAGGATGATGGCTAAAGTGTGTGTGTACATGTATATACACACTCTATTTTAGCTAATCACATGGAAGTATATACACACATATATATGCATGTGTCTGTATATACATATTATAGATACATACATACACAATTCATATTCATATTTTTAAAGACTCATATAATTTGGATTTCTTTTCTTCATTGCTATTTGCCGTGCTGGTGAACTTGCACAACTACTCTACACTCTGTCATGGATAACACAGAACACGACTCTGTTCTTACACATCAACGCTGTTCTTTTTCTTTTTTTTTATTCCTCTTTTTTAATTCCACAAAGAATGCTGCCTTCAGTCAAAACCTTTAATCCTCGTGTCCTATAGCATTTATGGCAAGAAGTAAGGTCTGTTTAGAGAGGCATTTCAATTCCGCCTCAGGCCAAAAGAAAAACATGTTATTTCTAATGCCAGCGCTGTGGCCTCATATGCTAGGAAACTAGTGACATTTTGACATAGTCAGGGACAGTTCTGAATTACGTGGCGCTGCTGTTCATAACATAAACTGGAGCTTAAGCACTTAGAGAGCCTTCTCTATATCTGTAACCTTGTTTCTTTGCCAGACAAGTGACTGTCTGCAGGGAATGCAGCAGCACTGATGTAGTATCTGAGCTGGGCTGCACAGTGTGTTTTCTGGGTCACCCCATTGCTGTGTGCCAGCACTGGCCAGCTTCATCATCTCAGCAATTCAAATGCAGCTGCCGTGCTGGGAATACATCATGCACTGGCTCAAGGACTCAACCACCAGCTGTAAGGCATTCGAGCCAAAAGTGGTCAGTAAGAGTTGCACTGTCGTGGTCACCTTGCAACCCAGAAAAATGCCTGGCCTGGCCCCAAGCTCAGGGGGAAAGACTCTGTGAAGAAACACTGCCATGTTTTGTCTGTGAGATTCTCGTTTCTAATCTCTTCTAGAGGTTTTGTTTTACAGCAAATAAGAAGATTGGGGTGTGCAAACTCGGGGGATCAAAATGTTAAGAACTTGCAGATTCATCACTTTTCTGTAAATTACATAAAAAAGCATCTTAGTATGGATCCAGCAACGTATTCATAGACTCCATTGCCCTCTTCCATTAGCAATGCTACCAATGTGCTGCTTCCTCTTTACACATGACTCAGCTGTAGAATGTTCTTTTAATTTTTGCTTTATATTCTGACTTTGAGGTAATTTGGTGAATGAAAAAATACCTTCCTTCCTTTTCACAGTTTTACTGTTTGAAAATCTTTGTGCTACACTGGATGCCTAAACCTGTTGGGACAGTTTGTTTAGAAAACTTACTTGAACAGTAAGTTTCAAGTACATTGAATTTATACAAATATTGCATCTGGATACCTGAAGTACTCATTGTATCTCCTGGAGTACTTCAGTGGGCTTTCATTTCCTAGACAACCCAAAATCTCTGCATCATCTCCATTTATTCCAAAGCAAGAATGGACTACATAGTCTGCAGCATTTTGAAATTTCCTAACTTTAATCTTAATACCTTTATTTTATTGAAAAAATATGAAATAGCAGCAAATCACATACATTTTATCCTAAGGACACAGCAGATCCAGCAGACTTCACAGTTCATTGGACACCTTTAAGGACTGGGGGCAATTGCGTAAGCAGTCACCGGGCAGATACACTGCTTTCACATTGTAAATGAAATCTCATCTTTGAACAGGATAAATTTCTTCAAAATATCTTATGCTATACACCAGTTCCTCTACTAACATGGTGCTGTAGCCAAGGCAGCCAAGATCAGTTCCTCACTGCAAACACTACAAATAAATGCAGACAGAGAGAACTGAGGTAAGGAAGTATGTTTTTCTCTATGGACAAGGCTCTTGGATTACTTGTATGACCTGATAATTCTGGGGAGTAAATTCCTCTTTGTGGCAGGAACAAAAATTCTAGTTAGTTTTGTTTCGGGGGGTTGTTTGCTTTTTTCTTTGCCAACTTTGCTCTCATTTTGATGAAAAGTAATAAAACTGAGTAGTAATGGAGGATGATAATCTACATTCCCGAGGAAATGGATATACACAAAAAAATAGCAATGCAGGCAAAGCTACAATGACCATCCTATCCTAAAGGTTTAAATGGTGTACTTCTCTAAGTATATATGGTTTATACAGGTATTTATGGTTTTGTTCTTCTCCTAGATATACTAATTTTGATCATATTTTCAGATTTTTAAAAGTAATTCTGAAATATAACTATTTCATATGATGTTTTGATGAGATTAGATTAAATTACAGTACTTCAAATGTACCAAAGTATCTCCAAATATTTGCTGTTGTTTTAATCAAAATATATCATTGACTGAAAAAAATTACTTGATATTGCTGCCCTCTTCTTGACTTGGTGTCTTCGTAGAAAATGTTATTTGGTGTTTGATATGTAATGAAATATTTGCTCTTTTACATGCAGAGCCTTGTAATCAAAAAGCCGGGACGTAATCATTTGATAGATTTTTTTTTTCCCTGCATGCATGGGAGAGAGATCATACACCAGGTTTTCCTCCCCAACCATTAAAAATGAATATTTTTAAATTTCAGGAAGTTCAGTCACTTTAATTTTTTATGCATATGAGTACCATAATTCAGCTCTGTATTTTATAAAAATGCCTGTATTAAGTATTGTAATATTTTTGGTTTGTGGGTAAAATAATTTTAAATATATTCTTCAAACCTCACTTTCTGGGGTTGTCAGCTTTAGCATGTGCAATGCTTTATAAGAAGGGAAAATAAAAACCATTTTATGTTTAAACAAAGTTTTGAAAACATTTAGAGATGTGTGAAGATGTAAAGTGGCAAAAGCAGAGAACCTCACTGAGGTGGTTTCCAGTGACTGAATGAACTCCTCTTAAGAAAGTGCATCTGTATTCTGAAAGAGGCACATGAAATGGCTGGTAAATGTCATAATTGTAAAATCTCTTCATACAACAACCAATTACAAGTTCTTTAATTACTCGTTTGTGCTCCAGAAAGGGTGGATTTATGCTTCCTTAAAACCATAATTATCTTGTCTTCATTCCTGAGAGTAAGTATATTGTGTAATATGAGCTCACACTGTGGGAATATGAACATGCAACTTTCTGGCTTATGACTTATATGGTAAATGCAGTACGTTTTCTTCATTAAAATAACAAGACCTTTAATCACATGCATTACTGTCTAGGCCACTTAGACTAGAAAAGGAATTATGCTAGCTTGGATTTGTATTGCAAAGAAGACACATAGATCACCCTCTGGTTCAAAAAGAGTTTGTTAGATAGACTTGACTACTTTATGCCTGTTTGCTAAATCACAGAGTCAGAGATTTTCCTCCTTCTAGGGCATAACTATGAGGTTTATCCAATTGCAGTACAAAACTAATCATAAGGGGTTTCTTGATTTCATATAGAAGAAATAATAAAGTGACCATTCTCATAAATTTACAATTAAAGTAAATGATTCCTCACACAACTTATTATCAAGATAAATACCTCACTTTCATGGTTATTTACTCATCAGAATCAGAGCTTTTATCAGTATATGCTGTCATTAGTAGACATGGCATTTCCAGAGATTTTTGCAGGGGAAATCGTAAGCATCTACCATGAAGTATTATATTCTAAAAAGGGATAAAGTACATATTTGAGATTAGTATGAAAATTCTAGCTTTAGTATTTAGAAAACAGAAATAAGGGTAGGTTGCTTCTTTTGTCTTTTTATTTACTGTAAAACCCTATTTCAGGGTAATGATGACATTCTTGACAGTACTTGAGTGTTTATATCTTAAATCCTGATCTTTTCCTTACTTTTGTAGCCAGCCAAGGAATTGAAGCATAAATTTATTAAAGAATATAAAATTCGGAATTATTACCATTTCAGAGGACTCAAAACAAACCCATCCTCTCTCTTCCTTAAATTCTTACTTTAAAAAAAAAATCGTTTAAATAAAAGTCAGAAGAAATTATGCTTTAAAATGCAAAGAGAGGAACTCTTCACTAGTATTGTTTTTTCATCACGTTTCACTTTTGAACAAAGGCCCTCGAGAAGAAGAGGGTAGGGAGTGCAGGGTTATGGATGTCTGTGGCCTGTGAACTAAGGAAGAGGCTGGAGGGACTGGAAGTCTAGAAGGACTAGAAAGGAAAACTTACAGGGAAAGACTGAGAAATATACAATGAAGCTTTGTTCCTTTCAAGTCAATGAAGTAATCTAACAGCTTTCAACAGTTACGTATCTTGCATAAAACAATAGCTCAGCACATCCGGCCTTCTCATAGTCCTAAACCTCTGCCTTACTGGCAGGGAAAGCTGTCTCAGCTGCGGGATCTCTTCTGCTGGAAGAGGTTGCAAAACGGTTGCACAATTCTAAAACAGGGACTCAGCAAAGGTGTTCCTTATGGCTGGGGACAAGTTACTAAATAATAACATTGTCTTTCGTATATATTGGGTTTTGCAGTGAGAGTGCCACATCTTAGGTGTCATTTTATAAGCTTAGCAAACCAGCTTGGTAGTTGGGCAAAGAGGCAGCTGAAGGAGATGAGTGCACGCAAACAGCTGAATCACTCAGGACTATAATGAAAGAAGCTCAATACAGTATCTACCAGACTTCAATGAGGACCCTGTAGAACAGAAGAGAATTTGCAACACTGAGCCACGCAGGGACCGGCAGGTTATCAGATAGAGAGCAATTGTTCAGGTAATTGTGGTAGCATTTGGCTAAATCTCATGAATGTTCTGTTAAATACAGGTTTGCCTTGGTGGATGAGCTGCAGCCTGGGCTTTTTCAAAGCTCACATGAATGGCTGTGTTCCTTATTCTCTTGGCAGATCAATTAATTACAGTGACTCTGACAATTATGGTTTTCTCTGTCTCCAGTACCATATTGCAGCCAAGGGTTTATCCCATGCACTCATAATTCCTGTGCAAGCCTAGCAGGAAAGTAGCTAGGAAATAGTAAGCAGGATTTTACATTCCCACCTAGTGAAGAAATTAACAAATTTCTATTGGAGCCACTGTTGGTATAATTGCAACAGTTTAGGTAATGGTCAAGACGGTTTGGGAATGAGAAAATAGTCAAGAGGAATATGCATTCTGATGATAATAAGCACAGAAACTTATGTCAATGCTAATAAAGGGGTCTGACCACCATCAGTGTGATATATCACTCCTTAAATTGGGAGACTTGCCATTAGCTTGCTTGCCAGGAATTACTATCCCATATAACAGAAGAATATTCTATTTTTCAGAGATTTTTATACATTCTCATGGAAGCATACTTAACACTACATTTTCATTCAAAGTTGTAATGACTTCTAGTGATAAAAATATATAAAAATGTATTTTTTAAAAAAATGTAGCATGTAGAATATTTAGTGGTGTAAATCATGCCAATGGGGTATATGTGAGTTTCACTCATTCACCATGTAGCCATAAGTTTTCCATTAGTGGCCTCTCAGTTGACTGAAGGGAAACTTACAAAAATGGCACAAAATTGGTCACATACAAGTCACTTCCTCTACAGTCCTCTGGTGTTCATAGTGTGTTTAGGTATCTGAAAAGCAAAAATCTTTGGAAAAGGTACATGCCAGGTACAGCAACACCCAAATTCAAAACATGAGTGCAAATGTAGAATCAATTTAGCTATTTAAGTAAGAACATGACATACAGCTAATATGACTTCAGAGGAAAAATGTAAATAGGATTAAGAGATGAAAAGTAGTAAGGAATGGAAATTGGAGGCCTGTGCTGGATACAGTAGGACTCAATAAGGAAAGACATTTCCATGTGGATAGTGGATAGTAGGAAATGGTTAATCTGCTGCAAAGTTACGACACTTCAAAAACTCTATACTTTACGCTCTTATCTCATCATGTAATATATCCTCTGAGATGTATCATACCAACACAAGTATTTCAATGTGCCAAAAATGAGCTCGGTGTGGACTAATTCCCTCACCTACATCCCTATGAAGCTTTAGAAAGAAGCACTTATGGAACTGGTATGTGAACTGCCCTGATGAAGTATTTAAGATAATTTTACAAAGCAGTTGGAAGCATGCTCTGTCCTGAGGGCATCAGATCTTATGTGGCAGTGCTCACATAATTATACTAAGATGGATTGCCATATCACTCCCTGGGCCTCTGCCTGGAATAAATCCCACATCCAGCTAGAGAAAGAAAAATGTGACTTGCAGGACTGGCATGAATCTTATTACATCCCAGAACTCTAAAGAGAGACCCAAACCTTTTCAATCACTGATTTCTTTTAAGTGTCACTCAATTCTAGCCTCATCAGAAAATACCAGTGATACCTACATTAAAAAAAAAAAAAATGTAGCTGAGATATTACTTTTGAGTTGAGCTGTCCCCTGAAACTATCTGTCCCACATCTCTGGTGTTCCTTAAATTGACTGGTTAGACTTAAATTAATGACATCACATCTATAATTCTGTGACTTTTTCTCAATGTGAGATACTGCTGCATTTTCTGAGGCTGAGGTTGCTGTACTTACACTCTACTCCACAAATATATTTTGACAAATTATCACCAAAGCTTTGGTGACAATGGCAAAAATGCATTGCATAGTTAGTGAACAAGTATGGATTCAAAGTCAGATACAGGTATGAGATCCTTGCAAAAAAAGGTATCTCTCACATGCTTAAGAGACAGAAAGCCTTTGCAGTTTACAGATGAAAAGCTGTACTAATTTAAACTATAATTCTGTACAGCTACAGAACTCAAAATAAAAATCACCATCTCTCAAAATGTATCGAGATGGAATGTACAGGGCAACACTCAGGTTGTAACTTGAGTTTACTCTTCAGCACATAGGAATTGTTAGAACCTGGGTCCTGGCTAGTGTTCCAAGAAAAGAGGCCAAAGACTAAGCAGGACTGAGATCAGATTCTTTCTTCCTTGTAAATAGACAGGGTGCAGGATACTGAAGCAGTTTAAGATTGCTGATGATAATCAGCATTGTCATGCTCAAAGAATGAAAGAGTCACTTAATTTTCCAGGTATGCCAAGCACCTTTGACAGTTCCACTGGAGCTGGATGGATGTGTTGTGAAGAACAACTGCACCAAATGCAGGCACATTACTAGATGGATCTGTTCATTCAGCTGGGAGGAAAAGTCTATAAGAAAGAATAAACCTGTAATAAATCTTAATAAATCTGTATTTCTTTCCATCTTTTAAATTATGAAAATTCAAATTTTACGTAATTTTAGAACTTCCTCCTTTTTAAAACTCTTTGACTCCTGTTATGACAGAAGTTGTTTAGAAAATTTCTAGTGGATTTGCCTTCAGTTCTACTTTTCTAACGGTAACAAAGTAGACTATTTTTGTTGTGCAGAATTTTTCCTGTTCCTTTATTATAATTTTAAAACTGACTAAAGCCTTCTTCTAAAAGACTGAAGCCTAAAGGTCTTAAAAAGGTTCTTGAAAACAATAACACTATCTCTGGAACATATTTCAGATAAAAAGATCATATTAAATCTATTTCTACAGTGAAATAATACTGGAAAGAAAAAGAAGAATATTGTTTTCTAAAAATAGAAGCCTTGCAAAAATATTGTCTCTGTCCTCATCTTACTTTCTCTTCTCAGCACAAAATATATCGCACCTCCAACCAGTATTCTAACCCTATCTTTCAAACATAATTTTTACATCTAAATGGCCGTCAACTAGGAAAGGACATATTTCTCAGTTGTAGTACATCAATTTGTTCCTATTTTGATACTGATGAATGCACTATCAGTCTTGTCTGTATATGTTTGTTTGTTCCAGTATCCCTCTCCTAAGGAGGGTTGATCTGCCTCCTGCCTCTGTGGTGCAGGTCCTATGGTGTGGTGCTGTCTGATGGGGCAGACTTGGAGAGCCTGGCAAAGTCATCACTCCACTGGGCAGAGCTGTTACATTTTTGCTGAACAGTGCAGCGCTAGGGAAGAATATTCATTCATGTCCTTTTTAGGCAGTACTAATTGGTCCATGAGGAGTGCAACACCGACCTGTTTCTACTGCCTGCAGATCTTCAGCTCAGTCAGAGCACTGCATTGCACTGAATCATGCTGCACAGCTCTCCTGCTTCAGTAAGGGCTTCTTTCAAATAGTGGCACAAGACTTGAGGACTTGTGCTGGACTTGGCAAATATCGGATGTAAAATCAAATTAGCTGATAACCTGCTGTCAGAGTGCCTTCCTCTCGTGCTGTGGATACTACCATTGACAAAACCAGGCTGATATATTGCTCTTGCAAGTTTCCCATGAAGAAAAACTATTTGTACAATTCTATAGGCATTGTATAGCTGTAGTGGCCACAGAGCAAACATTGTGATCCAACTACAATTTAACTTATTCTAACGTATCTGTTGAGAAAGTGTCAAGGTGTCTCAACAGATCTGAATCAATGCATTCCTTTTTTTGTTTGATCAAATATAGTTCAAAATGCAATTCAACACAGGCCAGATCCTGGTCTATGTATACATGTCAACCAAAGGCTCAATGGCAGTGAATAATTTTACCTTCCTCAATTTTTTTGCTTGACAGTTTCCTCAGACATCTTTCATCCACCTTTCCACTTCACCACTGGGTTTCATATTTCTCAGAAAAAAACCCAAACAGATCCACACTTTTTTACACATATTCCAAACTACAGACTATTAGCCTCAGGGAGATCTTATGCCTTTCCTTCCTTTAACTGAACCAGTTTAAACATGGTGAAAGCATTTCTGTTGTGGCCTTTTTCTGTCATACTGATACGCTCTTGAACCTTTCTGGCTATTTTGTCATGGGAGATTGCAGTATTCACTTTGAAAAGTAAAGAACTCAGGAGACAAACAGAGAAAATAACAACAAAGTCACTAAGTTCCGACAGTAATATGATGAAGCATATCAGAAAAACCTTCTATCAAATTAAAAATGATGAGCAAAACTAAGTAAAAACAATAAAAATAAGAACTTACTCAGAAAGTGATTGTTAAGTGACTTTCAGTGTAAAAATTTTGTTTACAAATATTGAATATTTAATCAGGAAGTATTATTCTGCTGATATGAAAGAATTTATTATGAATTAGTATAATATGAATTTTTTATCATTTCAATGTATTGAGCAAACCAAACTGATTTTGTTTTCATATTAGCATTGTATCTGCCTGTGATAGAATATCTGCACCTCAAAGAAGTTATGTCAACCACTCAGGCTCCAGAAGCTCTTCTCCCTCAGAGGCAAAGCTTCTTGGGGAGTCCCTGTCTGGCATGTTGGAAATGACATTAGATGTGGAAAGAGAAAGAGTCTGAAGAGCAGAGAACAGTGGGAATCCGGCAGCTCTGAACTACAGCCCAGAGTGCGCCTTACAGTACTGTGAAGTGCGGGAGAGATGGAATGTTTTCTATCCAACAAACTCAAAAGAAAATATTTTGACTCCCTGGTGTTTCAATCCTTTCTGTTAATAAAAAATAAACAAATTATATAATCCAATATTTCTTTAATAAAATGAGGCATGGTTCCTCACTCTGTATTTCTTGGTGTTTTAAGGTGAAAGTTGAAATTCATTGGCAGAAATTCTGAAATTTTGACTCGTTTGACTTCATTTGTGATCAAAAATAAAAAAGAAAAAAGGAACTTTATTTTTTCATGTCTACGTGAAAATTTGATCTCTTCCCTCATAATATTCCTTTGTTATGTAATTCTTGAAATAAAAACTTCCTCTGGAAAACTTCAAGAGTGATTTAGATTAAATGTCTTCCTCTACAGCTGACTAACAAAATCCACTAGACATTGGACATATTTCTTAAGGACATGAACTTCAGCTGAAGCTACATACATAAATCTGAGATAGGATACAATTCAGTTCACAGCGTATGTGGAATATTTTCATAAATGCACTAGGTAAGTGATAAATGAAAGCAAGGTCAATCGAAAGGTGTAATAATAACAAATTTTTTTTAAAAAAAGTCGAATTCTTCTTCATATAGCATATTATTTCTTGCCATCCACACCCTTGAAAATTAGTTTTAAGAAATTCTTCAGATAGTTATTTTCAAAAGCAACTACTGTTTCTCTAAAGTCTTATCTCTTTCTAATTCGTGTTTTTCTTCTGTTCACAAAGTAGGACAAAGTAGTCATGAAATAATAAAAGCTTTCCTTTTTACATCATTAATATTGTTATCTCTGGAAGTTGTGAGCTGTGTTTTGTTACAAAATAACAGAGTGAGATGTTTAGCAGCAATTAATAGTTACACTCTTGCTTATTTGCAAAAGAACCTGTTACAGTTTTAGTTCACATTAAGGTATTCTTTATAGCAGTGGTGTGACCTTTGCCAAGAAAAAAAAATGCTGAGTCCTATACAACAAGTAACTGATGAGAAAGTGGAATCTTTCGTTCTGCCAATTACAGACAGTAATTGCCATGTAATGAAGTTAATGTTTTGTAGAATTTACAACCTGATATTAATGGTGTTTCTTTGCCACCCTCTCTTATCCAACTTAATTTTTGCCCAGCTTTTTCACAACAAAAGAAACAGGACAATGTGTGAAGGCTCATTAATTCTATTTAGTTTTGATTTCTTTTTTTTTTCCTCCCTTCTTTTCTCCCCGCCTCCTGGAGGTGAAAAAAGAGCCATGCCATCAGGCCTTTGCGTAAACTCTGGTTCATGTAAGGGTGAAAGTTACATCCTCCACACAGCAGCTTGCACCATATAAATGCTCCCCTTTCAATTTCAGCTCAGGCCGTTTAATGGCCATGCCGTTTTATTGCCTTCTTGATCACCAATTACACCACCAAGAACAATGGCCCAACACTTAAATGAGGAGGCCTCAAATTTGCCTTCATTTGCCAACGTGTTTCATAGCAACACTTTCTTTGAAAGTGCAGATCGCCTAATTACGAGGATGAAGATGGATCAGAGTTTGAAAAAGGCTCTCAGCACTAGAACAATATGCTAACCTAACTGTACTCCCTGTACTCCTACTGTATTATTGTGACCCCAAGCTGCCCTTCTAGCACTCTGCCTGACCTCCTGCCTCCAAGAGGAAGCCGTGCCTGCCCTCCCTATCTCCAGAGTGTCACTGCAGAATTTGGGAGGGTGCCGCTGAGACTGGTGACAATGGAATCTAGGAAAAATAAATCATAAGACAGAAACTAGACAAATTGAGGAACCACAGGATACCAAAAGCATTTCCACGTTATTTTGTTTTGCCGCTAATGGCTGAAACGAATAAATCAGGATGTGTTAACTCCAGTGTGCTTCCTAGGGCAAATGCTAAGTGCTTTACTTTCTTTGTTAGGAACGAATAGCAGGGCTGAGTTATTGTAGATGCTCACTATTCTACTAGGAATTTGAAGGGACTTTTAATACACTGAAAGTAAACACAATTGCAATATATGGAAAAAATAAAAAAACTAAATGGAATAAAGTTATATACAAGTTCAAAGACTAGAGTTATGGAAATTACAGATGTTTTCCCTGTTTAAAAATATATCTGAATAACATTTTATTGTTCCATATATCTACTTACATAAATCAGTCACCTAATTATTTTGCACGTTCCTTGCTGCAAAGTGCCACCAGAAAAATTGTTACTACCCCAGAATTAAACAATCAGTGTGTTTACTACACGCACTGTACCATCTCCCTCCAATTCTGGTGCCGCCTCGTTCTGAGGGATGGGCCGCCAGAACTAATCCACCAAGGTAAAAGTTAGATTATAGAAATTTATCACCATGGAAATATTTATGAAATTACTTCTGGAATAAGTATTGCATAAGTATTAACACAGGTAGACTTGGGTTTTGTAATGACATATAAAACAGATGACTTTTTTTTGCTGTTTCTTTAAGTTTCCAAATTTTTCTAACTGAATTAGTTCGTATCTAACTATGTAACAATTTATGTATGTAGTTAACTTTTCATTCTGCCTGTAGTCCCAGGAAACATCCAGTAGTAGCTAGTAAGTATTTGCAGAATTGGAGCCTTTGTTGAAGAGTGAAAAAATGTGTAGGCTAATTGCTACAATAGAATTATGCAGTAATAAACACAATTAAACTTTTGCTGCAGGGAAAGAATTAAGATTAATTTTCAATTTTAACTTTCATGCTTATCTGCCAAGACTTGAAACATGTAAACTTTACATTATAATAGTGTAAGGCTTTGTATCCTGATTTTCCATATGAAATAAAGCAGAAAATTCAAAGCTTATGGGCTTGGGTAGCTGACAACTGCTCCATTTTCTCCTTGAGATCTTACTGTTAAAAAGTGCAACAATCTCAGAGGAGAACTGAGTTGTCTTCATATGATCAGGATTTCAGAAAAGAAAAAGCTATTCCAACCATAAAATCCAGATAAATATAACACTTCTATATTAGAAATACTTTTGTTACAATGCTTAGTGATTGCCTTTAAAAAACATCAAAAATTCCAGTAAAAGAGGTGCTCAGTGGATTCAAGCTGTAAACACTTAAAATTATAGTTTGTCTTTCTCCTGTGCATAAAGATAGTATCCAAAATATGGAAAAGCCAATGGAAACATTAAAAATTATATATCAGTTTGGGGTTTATGACAGCATATAAAATAATATTTTGAATTAAAAATGTGCTTTCACCTGCCCTCACTCATAAATACTTGAACAGATTTTCTGATACATTGTCAGAATTGACAAATAGCATGCAAAAATATTCAGACACAAAACACAAGAAGCATATAAGCAATTAAAAAAACCCTAATAATTTCAATTTGGCAAGCTGAAAGATATATATTGCAATAAGTGCAAACAAATGAATATACAGCACATAAATAATAATGTGGAAGGTAAGGGTGCAAGAAGAAGAGGCATCTTTCAAAATTAAACTGAAACACAGACAATCATAAAATGTTATAAATTCACTAAATACAGATCATAAGAAGCTGACTATAGGGGAATCCCATGCTCCCAGCACAATGTAGACTTTCAGGAAATGCTCTCACCAAACAATCTGGCTCCCATCACACTTACACAGAAAGCAACTGAACCAAGATGTCTTAAATGCAAAATCAGATGAGACCTAAATGAGATTTAAATGTCAAATAACCTCTCTTAAACCACCATGAATATGTTCTGAGTGTATGAAAACATCTTGCTTTTATTTTTTTTGGGAATTCCAATAGCAGAGCAATTAGGGTGAACAACAATACTGAGTAAGGTGTTATTGTGATTCAGAGACTTCATGTCATCACAGGAATTTCAAAATACAGAAGTACCAGACACACAGCAGTTCTATTTTAGACTCAGTTAATTACACAATGCTCAGAGTTTTTAAATTAACCTTTGTGATCTTATAATTGTCATTTTAATGTAAACGTAAACGTGTTTTAAGTAAATGCATAAATATTTGAGACGTTGAAACCTACGAGGGCTGGGTTGTACATATAAGGACAGTTCTGAGAAAAACTCTCCCTGGAGAGAACAGTTCGGTAGGGGTGGTACTTTGAAAACTGCAGCAAGATAGCTGCCATGAGCTAAAAACACTCCAAAATGGAGTTTAAAACATTATTGTCAAACCCAACTTTAATGCTTGCTGGTAAGAATAAGTGCTTTGTCTTCTGAGTTTTTTGATTGCTTGGCTGATGAAAATGTAAGGACTTGCATCTCTAAGCAGAAGGCGCAAACTCTCCTGATGTGTTTAGCTTCAGAAATCAGTGCGTTGAAATCCAAACTTGTTTGCCAGATATTTTAATTTGTCTACAGCTGTCCTTGTGGGCAGGGTGGGGCAGATGAAAGCATCCTGATGCAGAACTCTTTCCCAAGCTACAGCTGGCAGGTTGGCTCAGACATCTGCGAGTGTCTGTGCACTGGAGTGTGTGGTTGAGCCAGAGAGGGAGGGAGAAAACAATATTGAAAAGACAAATGTTTAGAAATTATTTCACTTGTCTGGTATGTAATTTAGTTTTGACTTACGAACATGTTGGGCTTTTCTAACTGTAGGAATTCATCAGAAGCAATACTTTGAGGGGAGGCTTTTATTTTCCATCTTCCAGGCTGCATTGATACCCAATGGAACATGCAAATATTCAGCAGCTTCCCATCACAAAAGTATTAGAGCAAAACATTTGTTTTTGTATGATTGTGATCTTCTTGGCAGAGAAATTAAGAGCTGTATGATAACTGGCATAGTCTTTTCTTTTTTCCCATTTGCTTTTTTTTTCCCTGAGAAAGAGGGCTACCTCAAAGTGCTGACATGGGACTTCATTTTGCCATGTGTTACTCAACAAATGATTGTCATATGAACTCATTAGAAACCTCGCATGGGTTCTGGTCTTTGCTTTAAAAGAGCATGTTTTTGGGGAGCATATGACCACAATGCCAAGGTAGAAGAAGTCTGAAAAGAGACTAGTTAAAAACTGGCCAGACTTCATGTGTCAGAGGACAATAATCAGTGCCTCAGTATCTAACTGGCAAGCAATGAGCGATACTGGACTGATCTTGTTCAGTTGCTTGACTAAAAAAACCAGTCTGATAAAACCAAAAGCAAACTTGCAGATACTCAGCTGGAGATAAGGATGGAAATTAGCCATAGAGCTTTAGTCCAGAGTGATTCTGAGATATTTGAAGTTTAGGTCAACAGAAATCTCCTCAAGTTCAGTGAGGAGATAAGCAAAGTTCTACACCTGCACCTAGTAGGCCTCATTTTAGAACCAACAAACTTAATATTAGCCCAGATGAAAGGCCATGAGGTTACAATGAATATCAAACAGAAGTGGAGTTAACAGTACACTCTCTTCACAAATGGTATATGCCACACCTGTTTAGTTATGGCCAGCCTAGTGCAAAAGAGGTGTTGAAAAACTCACAAGGGCCCAGTAGGAGGGTATCAAGACAATTAGGAGTCTTAATAAACCTATGGTACAAGGAGATACTGAGTAAAGCTTAATCCTGAATAAGGAGTCTAAGGGCAGGAATCTGTGAGCAGCCGACACCTGGATGAAGGACAGTTCTGAGGACAATGGAGCCAGATGCTTTTCAGCAGTGACAAATGATATTACAGGGAGAAATGACCACATGTCATGGTTTGGGATATTCAGACCGGATATTAGAAAAAATATTCTCTGCTAAGGCAGTAGAGTAAAACTAAAACAGAATGATCAGCAGAATGGTACCCAAAGGTATAGTAGAATCTCCATCCTTGAAAGTTCACAAAACTTGGCTGGAACTTGGTGACCTAATCTAGCCTTGGCAGTATTTATCCCTTCACTGGGACTAGATAATCTCCACAGCTCCCTTCTAACCAGCACTTCTATGATTTTATGAAGCAGTCTGGTCGAAAAGCAAATGTAGAATAGAAAAGCAAGTGTGCTGCACTGAAGAGGGGAAAAAGAGATTGAAGGTGAAAGATAAAACAGTAGTGAAAAAGAGCTACTCTCTTCTTAAACACAGAAGGAGAAAGCTTGAATTAGCTAGGGCTGGTGCTGGAAAAGAGTTTGTACATATGGTAGTCATAGGGACAAGGGAAGGGAAATCAATTTACAGATGAGAAGCAGGATGCAAGGGAGAGAACTGAGGTTGTGGACCAACCTGAAGAATAGACAGGTCTGTGTTGACAGTTCACTATGAACTTTAAAAAACTGACAGATATGTAACAAAAACACCCACACACCAAAAATCACAAAGGCTCTGCACATCAACCTGAAAAGCCTCCTGAACACAGTCAGTCTGAAAGAAACTGCTGGTCAGCCTTTGGCTGTATCACCAGAAAATTTTCACTGCAGTGGAGCAAGAATCACTAAACCAAGCAAAAGAGAGTCCTTTAGTGGTGCTCTGTCCTGATTTAGGAACGGTATTCCTCAGTTTAGCACTCTCATTAAAAAGACCATGCATCACTCCCCTTCCTGCCCCTCCAATGGAAGGCACAAAAGGCAGAGATCATGGGTTGAGATAAGAACAATTTGCTGGAAACAGCAATACGACAAGAAAACAGAATAGTAATAGAGACGATAATTCAAAACATCCATGGATATGTACATGTTTTTCTTAGTGACAGGCTTGCTGTGACTCATAAGAATAATTTTAAAAAGAAATAGAATGAGAAATAAGAATTAATCAAATGATGTCTCTTCATTCTCTTAGAGAATGCTACTTAAGTGAAGTAACATAAAGGTGGGAAACCATGGATAGAGAGAAAGAAAAACATATAGCATCAATATATGTGAGAACATATAAATTTCACAAAATCAGTAAAAAGGCTATTCCTTTCACTGGAAAACAGAGCCAGCGCTTTGATGAAATAGCAAGCAGATGAGTCAGAAAAACAGAAAATCCTAAACTACCAGTGCAAGAAATATAATATTGACTAACTCTATCTAAAAGTACTGCAGTAAAGCTGATAAGGCTGTATTTGGAAAAGTTAACCCACAATTTTTGGAAGTCTAACAAGGTTAATAGTCCTGCCCATCATATAGAAGCTTAAACAGCAACTGCTGCAGAAGTCTGGTAGGGTGATTGGAAATCTTTTGAGGAAAAGTAAAACTTACTTTACTAAGCTTTTTAAGCTAATGAAAGAGTTAGCTGGCATGAGTGTTACCTAGAAGCACGGAAAGAACAAAAAGGGAAGAAAATTACTTAAATTAAAAGAGAGTGTTGAGGTAAACTGGACTTTAAATGACGCCTTTTCTTTGTGTGTGTGAAATTAGGAGTATTAATAAGATTAATAGTTTTAAACAAAATCAAATTCTGAAACAATCTTCCAAGAGTGGAGGATGAATTAAAAAATTAATAGTTTTTCAAATTGGAATTCAGAATGTTTAGAGTTTTATATCTGAGTTTGATATCTCCAACACAAAAGACTGAGATCTATGATTCAGAAAGTTCTTTAATTCCTCTTTTACTTTATTCTTGTTTCATTATCATCAACTTTCAATGCCACAACCCTTAAACAAAGGCAAGTATATGTTTCAGTTTGGGAACCTCTTTGGAGTTTTCAGGGAAGCAAGGTAAGACCTAGAGCACTGATTATAGACAATACCTCCAGCAGAGACTTTGCTTCTTTTAGATGAATTAAGAACACTCATTAAAAAAAAAAGAAAATGCTGCAGTTTTACTGTTTTCATGTAGTCTTTGATGAGGTTCTATGTATGAAAACAACAGATACGGTTAAACATAGCTTAACTTAATCCTTGCTTTTCATGAAATGGTTTAATCATGACTTCCATTCTGAAGCAGGATCTGATATCCCTCATATGTAATAAGTTGTACCTTGTAAAGTCATCATAATCAGGTGAAGTCCCAGGTGACTGGAAAAAGGGAAAGATTTGGCCTATCTTTAAAAAGAGTGGAAAGTAGGACCCTCGTAACTACCAGCCTGTCAGCCTTACCTCTGTGCCCAGGAAGATCGTAGAACAGATCCTTAGAAGCTATACTGAGACACATAGAGGACAGGGAGGTAATTGGAGGCAGCCAGCACAGCTTCACCAAGGACAAATCCTGCCTGACCAACCTAGCAGACTTCTATGATGGAGTGAATACATCAGTGAACAAGGAAAGTGCTACAGATGTCATTTATTTGGACTGCTGTAAAGCATTTGACGTGGTCCCTCACAACTTGGTTCTCTCTAAATTGGAGAGAAATGGATTCAGTGGATGGACTGTTAGACAGATAAGGAATTGGTTTCACAGTTGCATCTAGAAGGTAGTGGTCAACACTCAGAATCCCAGTGGACATCAGTGACAAGTGGTGTCCTTCAGGGGTTCATATTGGGACAGACGTTACTTTGTGTCTTCATTAATGACATAGATGAAGGGATCCAGTGTGCCTCCAGCAAGTTTGCAGATTACACTAAGATGAGTGGTGCAGCTGACGTGTCCTGATGGACAGGATGCCATCCAGAGGGACCTGGACAAGCTTGAGAAGTGGACCCATGAGAATCTCGTAATGTTTAAACAAGACCAAGTGCAAGGTGCAGCACCTGGGATGGGGTGACCCCAGATATCAACACAGGCTGGGGAATGAACAGATGAAGAGCTGCCCTGCTGAGAAGGATTTGGGGGTACTGGTGGATCAGAGGCTGGGCACGAGCTGTCAATGTGCGCATGCAGACCATAGAGCTGTCTGGGTTGCATCCAAAGAAATGTGGCCAGCAGGTTGAGGGAGGTGGTTCCCCCTCTACTCCTGTTTGGTGAGACCTTACCTGGAATATTGCATCCAGCTCCGGGGTTCTCAGCAGAGGAAGGACATGGACCTGTTGGACAAAGTCCAGAGGAGGCCACCAAGATGATTAGAGGGATGGAGCACCTCTCCTAGGAGGAAAGGCTAAACAAATTGAGATTATTCAGCCTGGAAAAGACTTGGATTTGAGGTGACCTGATTGTGTCCTTTCAGTACCTAAAGGGAACCTACAAGGAAAATGGAGAGAGACTTTTTGCTAGGGTATAAAGTGAGACAGGACAAGTGGGAATGGTTTCAAACTGAAAGAGAGTAGGTTTAGATTAGAAATTAGGAAGAAATTCTTTACTGTGAGGGTGGCGAGGCACAGGAACAGGTTGTCCAGAGAAATTGTGGGTGTCCTATCCCTGAAAACGTTCAAGGCCAGGTTGGATGGGGTTTTGAGCAACCTGATCTAGTGGAAAATGTCCCTACCCACGGCAGAGAGATTGGAACTAGATGATCTTTAAGGTCTCTTTCAATGCAAACCATTCTATGATTCTATACTTCTATGATTAAGATTCTTATTCATTCAACAAATAGTCTTACATTCCTTTAGTAATTAAATTATGAATATTACATGGTTATAAAAAAACTCCCCACAAGCACAGAAAAGGAAAAAAATCACCTCGTAAATCCTTACCAGAACAGATGCTGAAACTGAGTGGTTGTAATGTTTTATGCAAGTTAAGACTAACTTAAAAAATTTTTGTAATCTTTGCAAAACATTAAAAAGAGTGAAAGGTTGTATTTTACACACTACCACAGCTAAATGAGTTTAAGGCAATAACCCTTTTGCCTTTTACTTTCTAGAGCCCTTTCCCCCACTATGCTAATTAGGATACCTGGATGTGTTGCTTTATGTGCAGAGTAGTAGAAACTGTTTTCATATAGACATTTCATCAAGCTTGGTTCTATTCAACCTATTTGGGTTTTTGCAAGGAAGAGAAATCTTTCAGAGAACAGTGACCATGTTTACAAGTTAGGAATACCTAGCGAACATCCAGTGACAATTCCTGGAGGGTTTCAGAAAGCAATAAATGTTGTCTCAAGGATAAAGATAGCCAGTTCCACAACTCAATTGCTTGCAGAGGAACCTTCAGAGAATTCTTTACCTTGTGGCATTTTTGTACATTGCTGTTTACTTAGTGTTCCAGGATGTTCCTTTAATAAAAGGCCTGTTATTATGTCGAATGAATCCCAGCATGGAGTCATATCCTTCCCTAAATTGATGATAGCTGGACTTCATAATATTTTTTTCTGTTTTATGAGCTCAATAAAAAATAGACTAGATACACAGAGTAACTAAATTCTAGGGATCACCTTCTAAAGGTATGGCATTATTGAAATGTTAGAAATTAAGATATGTACTGCAAAACAAGAAGAAATTATGACATTTTTCTGCCAGTGGTTTCTCAATATCATCACAAGGTAGGAAGTGTATAATACTAACTTATTTATTGGACTACTAGAATTATGATATATATGACTGATCCTGTATTTACAGGACATTTAAGCATGAAAAGGAGGTCTGAAGGAAATTATATTTGAACTTCTGCTGATTTTTATCATATTTATTGTTGTTATATTTCATGTTTGCTAAAATGCATTCATGTTAATTCCTGAAATTCTGAATTCAGAGATAGCTATCTGATATTGCCCAGTCTTCCCAAACTTTGGACTAAACATGTTTTTGGTAATCTTAAAACAATCCTAGGAAGCCAAAGTAAATATGGTGGTTACATTTATGGTGTATGAAGCTATACTGTATGAAGCTGGACACAATAATAAAATTCAGCTGAACATCATTCAACACATTGGCTACAGCCTATCACAGAGATTTAATCAGATGCTAAACATGAATAATTGGATGTACACAGTGGAATGTCTTGATTTGCCAATTAAGGCTCTCAACCTATTTCACAATAAGCCCATATCTACAAGATGAAATATCTGAAAGAAAATCTTATAGTTGTGATCATATTCAAATCACATTCTTATAGTTGTGACCTGGATTAGTATAAGAAAATGTAAGAAAAGTAACAGTATTAATAATGGTTTGCACATGAAGTTTTGATCCTCTTACAGAACGCCAAGAAAGTACTCATTTATATTGCGATAAATGCATATAAAATTACTATTATCTAGGCCAGAGTACTTTGGAGATTCAAATTGAACCAGCTGCAATGTGTGGCATAACTAACTGTAGGCAAAAGCAATAACCTTTCAACTTCTTGAGATACCACTGATGTGACAATTATTGGTATATTATGCTTTCTAAGTACTGATAGGTATAAGAATTAAAACATTTTTGTCTCTTAAATTTTACACAACATGTATGTAATGTAGTGGGGTTTTTTCTCATCATTCTTTATTCTCCCACTAGTTTATCATATGGATAGAGTCTCTAAAGCCAGTTCTACTACGAAAATAAGAAAAAAAACACAGCCAAAGAATAACTGAACCAATGAGGCAATATAGTTGGTTTATTAATCAGATGTGATTGTGAGTTTTTTTTCTATCAGACATTTCTTAATTCTGATTACATCTTCATTCACAAGAAATTGAGTCTATTTCTGGATCTTTAAGATTACTATCATCAAGCTTAACTCAGATGTTGATGCTGAGAAATCAGAAAAGAATGGTTTAAGAACTCAACTGACAAGCAAGACAATTCTAGCTGTGTTAGGGAATACAAATAGTGGTACCCTAGGCAAGCACGATATATCATCTGTATTCCGTGTCACCTCAAGCTAGTCTAGCTTCTGGCTTTGCAAGAGACACTAAGGGACAGGGAGGAAAGCTCAGAATCAGAAAGTATGTTTGTCTTAGGCTATTTTCTCTACACTACTTTTCACTGAACCTCTAGTTATAAAGACAAGGAACTTTTTGCACTTTGAAGAAGCTAATTGTTTACTAATTCTGTAGTGAATCTACATTTTTTAAGGAACTATTTGAACTTTAGAGGGATTGCATGATCAAACACAGAGGTAAAATTTGATAAGCGAAGTTAATCAGTCATGATTTTATTAAAGACAAGATGATGAAACTAATTTAGGAATAGATTGATAGCAAAGTAGGCATGATTTATATTAACACATCATTTATGTTCATATTATCTGTTGATTAAGTAGGTTCATAAGAAACCTAAAATCTGTAATATACTCTGTTTTACAATTGAATTCATTGTTTTTCAGTGGAACCTTTGCAAATATCTGCATGGAAGATGCAAGGCACATCAGGATGCTGCACAAGCAAGAACTACCATCAAGATGTGGCATAAAGATATACGTACTGTATGAATGATTCTTTGAACATAAGTCCTACTCTTTGCAAATAGTCTCAATTACTGAGTAGCATTATGGTTCACATAAAAAAATGTATATTGTGCCCATGTTTTGCTTACAGAACTTGATAATGTTACAAGAATGCCTAATTTTCAGAAAAAAATTAAGTAAGACCAATAGCTAATAACAGTGACTATTTTGGTAGATGCAGTTCAACATTTATTATCTTTATGTATTTATCAATGTCAATCAAAACTCTTTGGTAAAATTTCAATGCCTTACTTTCTTATCCGCTACAATAAATAATTTCAGAATTTATGTAAGAATCACTCCTATAAACAAAGTATTTTAATCAGAACAAGAGGAAGTGGTTCTAATGCAGATCAGAAATTAGTCATGCTACATAGCAAAAGTCCACAATGATTTCAACAATTTATTTTCAAATGTACTTAGTTAAACAACCAAATTCTATTAAAGTTGCAGAATCACATGCTTGGAAAACAATAGGCATGGTTAGTAACCGTGTTGTTATTGAGCTAGTGATACAGTACAGCAGTGCATTCTCTGCCTTATGACAGATTTAGTAACATCATGATTTATGAAAGGCAAACATTGACAATTCAGCAAGTGATACCATTTATTCATAATACTTAGTTTCCAGTATATTTTATTTCAAAAGTAGTATTGCAGGTAGATGTGCCGGAAAATTGTTTCTCCTGCATAGCAATTATGCTTCCTGAAAACTTTGAACATTTATATGACAATACACACTGATAAGCTCAACTGAATGGACACATCTAACACATCTTTACCTTTTAAATAGAAAATATGGGGATATTTATTTATGAATTAATGTCTCATTCATTTTTGAAATTGAAAACCAGGCCCCAATATGTATTTATCATTTTACATAAATTGAATATATATACTAGGAATGGTTTCCCTTTCATTGCTTAATATTAAGTGCTTCTTTTGGCAACACATTTTTAGATGTGAAATAAAGTCAGCAATGTTTCCCAATATCATAATGCATGCCAGTTTCTGATGACCTTTTCTTGCAATATGATGTAATCCAAGGAGTCAGTGAGCTATGGTATAGGTGTAACTATAATCCTTTGTGTCTTTTGAATCTTATCTCTTCTGTATCTTCGAGATGTTACAATACACTCCTTTTGGGAAGAATAGCATCAGATTAGACAAACATTGTGGAGCTTTGAACACAGAGGATCACAGTTTACACCACATGTTCAAACACATGCGTAAGCAGTCGCCGTTCTCAGCAGGACCTCTATTCAAATCTTTATTTCCGAGAATGACAACATGGAATTTGTCAAGTGATTGGCAGATACCTTGTTAGAATTTCCAAAACCATAGCAAAAAATGTTACATTGTCTCAGATGTATTTAAAATTAAAAATACAAACCCCAGTTTTGCCCAAGTCTAGGCTTAGCAATGCAAGGTTCAACTTAGATATTTGCTTGGGGTTTTTTTCCTCTAATAAAATGCAATTTGGGCCTATAATTACAGAAATAGTATTCAATGACTCAACATGTGAAAACGTTGGGTTTAATTTTCTAAGGGGCAGTTTCCTGTGTGTATGTATACACACACACACATTTGTACATTCATCTGTACATAGATTCGGAACAAATCTTACGTAAGCATATATATTTTGTATATATATATATGAGTGTATTCACATAAATATTCATGAAACAATAACGTTTGTTACAGGGAAAACCATATACAAACACTCTAAGTTAATGATTACTTTCTTCTGTCCCAGGAGGACAAAACAACAGAATAATATTAAATTACTTAACAGTTGCACTTTACATATTCAGGAAATGTGAATTGAAATGACAGCTCTGATATATCAATGGTGTTGTGTCATGGCATGACTATTTTTCACAACAGACAGCGTCACTTGCCCGTCAGACCTCACCTGAGTAACACAGACTCCCATTCCAGCTGAGTCTTCCAGATGACGTAAATTAGCTACTTGCTAATCTTTCTGTGACTTTCATAAAGGAAATGGGAGAGATTTTTATACATTTACATGGAAAATATTTAAATTCCCTCCAGCAACATGTTAATAATGGCATCAGCTGAAAATGTAAATCGCTTTGCTGTAGAGTAATATGAGAAATTTCCACATTTATTTTTACTTACGCATGGAATAATTTCAACATTTTGAGAAGCTATGTCACTCTAGGAAAAGGTGGTAGATTCTAACCGTGAAACACAAATATTTTGTATATCACAGGAGACAGCATAGGGCACCTTATTCCCCGTTTCACAGAATCATAGAATCATTAAGATTGGAAAAGACCTCCCAGATCATCGACTCTAATCTCTGACTGAACACCACCATGTCAACCAAACCACAGCACTAAGTGCCCCACACAGTTATTTCTTGAACATTTCCTGGGATGGTGACTCCACCAGTTTCTTGGGCAGCCCATTCTAATGCTTAACAACCCTTTCAGTGAAAAAATTCTTTCTGATTCTACTTGAACCTCTCCTGGTGCAGAGGCCATTTCTTCTTTTCCTGTTGCTAGCTGTGTGGGAGAAGAAGCAGAACTCCACCTTACTACGACCTCTCTTCAGGGAGTTGTAGAGAGCGATAAGGCCTCCCCTGAACCTCCTCTTCTTCAGTCTAAGTAACTCTAGCTCACTCAGACATCCCTCCTATGACTTACTCTCCAGACCCTTCACTGACTTCATTGCCCTTCTCTAGACATGCTTCAGCACCTCAGTGTCTCTGAAGTGAGGACCCCAGAATTGTATTGGAGAGGCTCTAGCCTGTTCCCTGTCCCTACAAGCTCAGGGGGCTGGCTTCCCTGAGGATAGCTGGTCTTTCTTTTGAAGAGTGAGTCAAAGAAAGCATCAGTTACCTGGACCTTTTTGTTGTCCTTGGTTAAAATGTATTTTGTGCAGTGGAACACCCAGCTTTTTGGCCTAAAGAATAACTGAATTGTCTTACCTTCCCCAGATGTCTCTTGTAACGGGAAAGTTATCCAGCAGTGCCAATTATGGAGTATGGTAGAGTTTTGTGCAATGAATGGATGTTCAGCAGTTAGAACTTTAGATCGAGTCCCTATAATTTTAGAACAAGGAATAGAGAGCTGAACATTAAGTCTAGCCCAGTTATCTGGGATGCTTTTCTATGTCTTGTGATTGGTGATAATGAAACCTTAGACCAAAGTAGAGCAAATATACTTCTAACCTATGGACAATGAAAGTTAGCCAAGATGAATCCCACTTCTGAGTGGGATTTTTTCATTTTATGAATTGATCACTCCATAACAAATCCTAGTAAGATTCGCCAGTGATTTCACCTGAGAAGTGTGAGCAGACAATAAAATACATCACGCTTTCTCCACTGCTGGTTGCTGCATCATTTGATAATGAATCTCATTTCATAATCCATCTTTTCCTTTTGTCTAGAAACCAGTCAACTTATTTCATGTTTCTCCATTTCATTTGGCCTATCTTTGCTACTGAAGTTCAGAAAAAATTGCATCGTAAACTGCTATGCAAATAGATAAAATATTCATGGTGAATCATTAAATACAAAGCATATTGCAGATAGGTCTGGGGTTCCTGACTGGAGATGCCAATGAAAAAAGTCAGACATAGATAAAACAGTGAGCAATTAAAATATAATTTTTCATTATGAATGTAAAGTTTGAATATTAAATTTCATCCAAATGCTAAAGGGTACAGCATGCAACACACAAGAGAATTAAAAAATGACTGATACTTACAGTACACAAACAAATTAGCAGGAGCTGACCAAAAAGATAAGGGTGTTATTGCACATTAAAGTTAGATGTCATTTCCCCTAATTTAAGGGTATTCCAATTAGAGTTAACCTGAAGGTTAGCTACTTTCATCTTTATCATCTTTTTGATAGTGTTAGCACAGATGTTGTGGCATCACGGAAATTATATGCATCATAAAAATGCAGCTAATTATCAGTGAACTAGTCGCTTCTTATGTAGAATTAGTTTAATATCTTCAAGCGAATGTTTGTGACCCACTTGTCTGATAACAGCATCCATTATTGACCCATGGCATGCCCTGTCTATCTTTCCTTTCTTAAGCTCTAAGTGTCAGCCTGACTTTGCATTTTCTCTTGCTGGAGATGAGAATAGTTGGGGACTGTGGAGGAGATTAACACTTAGCACCCAATGGGTTTCTTTGAATACACTGCGTTTTGTACTTGAATTTGCCTTTGCATTTGGACAACAAGGATTGTTTTTGCACTGTCAGCATGAACAGCATGCGGAGATTTGTGTTAATAAGTATGTAAGAAGATTTTTTTTGTTCATTTGTTATTAAAAACAATATATGTCAGGTCTGTGGTTTTAATAAGAAAATTATTATGTAAATTTTCAGAAAGTTGAAGATGGATTCTGAAGGATTATGGACATTTTTGGCAACTAAACTTTGCTAAAAATTCTGGAGAACATATGAAAAAGAAAAGCCAAACTCAGAGACATTTTAAAAGTTTCTTATCATTAGCACTTAAGTTTTTTTAAACCCAGAACTGTGCTGATTTTCAGGGTAAAGCAAGATAAAAGACAAACCTTATCATATTGAAATATTTCTCTACATATTTTAAGAAAAAAATTTAGAGCTAAGTACTGTTCAGTGAATACATTATTCAGTGTTTTTTGTCATCTTTCATTGAATAAATTATTCAATTACTTTTCTTCTCAGTATTTGACTAGGTTTATTATGGGTATAATAGTATACATTGAACACATTACTGTACAAAAATGTATATTATATGAATAAACTGTTCAATGAGTATTTCCCCCCAGAATTTTCCCACTTTTATCCTTTCTTTTTTACAACAGTATAGAATAATTTATAATTTTCACATCTAAAGATGGAATGACTGACTTTGAAAGACTGCTGAAGTGAATCTGAGATTTCCTTTTTTGTACTGAAACTTTTTTATCATTCAGAAACATGGAGGTGAATGTAGACTGCATCTTACCTACTGTTGTCATCCAATTCCAAGCCAAGCCATATAAAATCTAGCTGTTAGAGCTTATAGCAGTCATAATAACAGACTCAAAATAGAAGAAGATTCTGAAATGAAAAAAAATAAGAAGATGTCAAAAATGAGACTATACAAGATAAGTGCAACAGGAAATTTCATATGTTCAGAAACCTGTCTGATATGGCAGATACCACTAACAATTAGTTGATATATTTGGGGCTTTTTTACTTTAATATAGAATTTCTAGTTAATATTGCAAATAAAAAAAATAACTGGGAAGGTTTCTGTGCATGAGGAACCATTTTTTTAAACAAATGTTTCGTTAGCATGTACTGTTTATAATCTCCAACTGGCTGAAACATTAAAAGATACTACTCTTACTTCAAGGACTCAGTCTGTCCACCTGGTCACTAATGGCCCTATGAATCACCTAAAGGTTGCACATTACAGCTACATTAATAAAATGCATATTAGGAAAGATGAAGTTAATAATGCACTATGAAACATCTTTTACATGCAATACCTTTCAACCAGTCACTGCACCCTTTGCAAGGAGACTCTAAAGAGCTCTGCAACAAAAATAAGGTAGTCAGAAGCCCTCAGGTAATATTTACTGGGTGTAAATAATCTTCTGCTGGAACTTCAGCTTGGCAGGCAGCACTTGTGGAACTCACTTCTGGGAGCACAGGATTGGAATGGATCTTCTGAGTGAAAAATTGTCTTTCTGTAGTATAAGGTGAGACTTCTGTGTTGTGCATTTACATCATCTTTCAAATGTCCACTTAAGACGATTCCAAACTGGGGTTTAGGATTGTTTTCTTATACCATTTTAAAGGCTGAGTTAGAATCGTTCACCCTTGATGGTCTTTCTTATAATTCCAACCTGCATTTTCTTAGGGCAATTTATTCATGAGCTAATGCTGTTCATTGTTTAGCTAAAAAAGCTCTCTTCTGTTCCTGATTTATTTCTGTCCTGATGAATAAACAAGGACAATGAAAACACAGAGAGAAATATAATCTTTTTCAGCCTTCATTGAGTCGGGGAAACAAGTAAGCTTTTTTATTCCTTCATGTTCTCCTTGTTGGAAATTTGTAATGTAATCAAAACAAGTAGCAAGAACAATATATGTATTTAATATGTAGCAGGTCTAGCCATGAATAAGGTATCCGTTATGTGACCATCAGCTAGCATAAAGAACAAAAAGTCACTGCCTGCCACAAGGCACTAAAGTTCAGACCCAACAAAGGAACGTAAACACCATTCTATGTAGCTGTGGAGTGTGAGTTTTCTTCTTTCTGGTAAATGCACAAAACTCCTCTGATAAGGACACCTACATGTAAAATGTCTATCCACAGCCACACATGGTGTGGTCTTTCAGGGCTTGCTTCTCAAGGCCGAAGCCAGCTGCAGGATGGCAGAATGATCTACTCTTCAACTGGGCATCCAAGCTGCCAGCAAGGCAAAATCTAGATCCAGATGAAGGCAAGGGGAAAAACAATTACAATTCTGAAGGGTTGTAGTTGAAATCTTTAATAGAGATATTCTGGGTCAACATCCTGTTCTGCCTCGACATCCTGTTCTGCCTCGATTATTTGTGTATGGCATCATCTATTATGAACATTTCCTCAAATTTAATGGATTGTGTTGGTAGGCCTGCAGGTATAATCCCAGATGTTACAGGATGCTATCCTTGCAGTTTGCTATATTCAGAAATCTATGTTAGGTGCCCGGGTACTGTAGTCCCCACACTGTATGACTCATAACTCATTAGATATACCAAAATAACATGCAAAGAGGCCAATGGACTGCTCTGGTTGTTGCAGGAGAGCAACAAAGAAAATTGTGATTCCACTGAAAGCATCATATCTTGACCAAAAATGCAAATCTCGGACAATATTTTGTAACAGATTTGAAGGTGTCATGTATATAACCTCCCTTAAAGAAATTGCAGATGTGTTTTGCAGCCACTCTAATAATTCAGAGCCACTATCATAATTAGATTTGACAAGCCAAGCTTTTATACTGTATGTTTTCACTATTTTCTGGGATAGGACTTCACCTTCTTAGCCATATTTTTTCCAAACAGGTATTGGCCAAGGAAGACTGTTGATACCTGCTCCATACAAGCAGGGCCTTCAACAAGGCAGTGACTAGTGAATAACATAGACCTGTCTTCACCTTTCCAGCTCACTCCCTGACTTGCTTTCATATAAGAAAAACTGTTTTGATACTGGTTTTGAAGAAACACCAAGAATGACTCTTTCATCATAAAGAGCTTTTCCATTATTGAAGAAAAATGACAAGTGGAGATCACAGAAGAGTTGAGTGCAAACCGAAAGTGAAAACCTGGTTTAAGTCAGCAAAACTTGGCAGACACTATTAGCACTTGGTTCACTATCATTAAAATTTCCTGCGCAATATTATTTATAGTACAGGACTTTCAAGGCTTTCCTATAAATATTAAGCCTTGAACAATGATGATACAAGAGATAAATATTACAGCACTCTCCCCAATAATATCATGAGCCAAAAAGAAAAAATACATACAATGGAAATTTTGATATTTTTACAAAAATCACAAGCAGTGAGTCTTCTTACTTTCATATTTAATAAAGATCTTTCCAGTCAGCTGCAGCTGATGATAAGTATAATATCTTTAAATGGTTAATCCAAGGATCACAGCTCAAGTGCTTTATGTGGTTAGGAGCAAGGAAAGCTGTTAGTAGACTCAGTGTGCATTTCATAAATCCAAGGATTTTTTTATTCCTTTTTTCTTTCTATTTTTTTTGCTTTTCGTTTTTCATTTGGCTTTCTACTATATCTTAAATGCTTTATTTTTTCAGAGGAGGGATAAGACTTGGTTCTTCACATAAAACTACAGCTTAGCCATTACTTAGTCTTTCTCTGTTACGGAAAAGGTCCTGTCTGTGCACAGATGTCTCAGATTAAATTGTATCTCACAGTCCTTACAGTGCTCAGTACTAGATGAACTGCCAAAAGGGCCGTAGGCAAGAACTAAATTGCTTTGGTTTCAGTACACAGTGAATTTGGCTCAGACAAGCTGAATCAGTACATTAAATGCGAATCCCTCACAGATTTGAAAGCAGCCTTTAGCACAATTATTGACTGTGAGTGATGATTATGTCTAATTGAAGGAGACTTTTGCTACCTGTAGCTCAGTTGGAGTCCATGAGAGCCACAGCAAGGCACTGCATCTTAATTCAATGTTCCAGCTTGAAAGAAACAATTGAACCTAAATCCTGAAGTGTATACACATGGTCGATAAACTTTAATAAACTTTACAGGTTCAGTAACTAGACTGAGTGTACATAATTCAATTTTTTAATTCAGGAAGGGAAAATAGCTAACAAGTATGTTAGGCTACAGTAATGTATTAGTTCATCTCATGCAGAGGCCCTCTCAGTAAAAGGAAAAGATATAGTTTCATGCTTGTCTTTGAAACAAGTCATAAATCTGCTGTTCTATACACTATATTAATGCTCTACAGGTGGGAGATTACCAAGTTATTTGGTTATGACCCAACTTCCAGTAAATTTGTGAGGAAAATAAAATAATTTGACAATTTTGCAGCTTTTGCTAAAGAAGTTATGCCAATAATAAAGAGAAATGAATGCTTTTCTTAATAGATTCTGCCTCTCTCCCCAAGACTTTTTGGCATGTTTTCATGGTATAACAACACTGTTGTACAAAAAAAAAGAGATGTTATTCTATGTCTCAATCCTTCCAAAAAAAAGGGTTATTGATTTTTCTCAGTGAACAAAAATAGGTATTCTCAGGGGCCCTACAATCAGAATTGTGTTATCCTTCTGTTCTATAAAAAAGTAAAAATTTGTCAATCTGTTCACAGCAAATATTTCTCTCCCACAAACATGTGATGTGACCTATTAGATCTTTTCAAGGCTTAGATTAGGGTTCCATTGCCGCCATTATTATGATAACATTCACAAAGAGCTCTTTGTGACAATGCATTTTTCATATTTTCCATGAGCACGCAACTATGTGAATCATGAAAACTTTCCATTTAAATTGCTCCCTTACTAAATAATTGATATAAAAGTCAAATATGAGCCATACAGATTGATTATTCCCTCCTTCTAGGGGCTTGCTTACCTATCATGTAGGCCTGAGCTTTTAGCAAAGAAAAATTAATTTGAATCTTGTCTTGGAAAAATAGTGTACATTGTAGGTTGCATGAGCAGCAGGGAATGAAGGATGTAAAGAGAGGTCTGTGATAACATATTTTGGCAAAATTGTTCCATAATAAATAGTACAGAAAAAGCCTTGAAATTTACTGCTAAGTATCTATAGTTGTTACACGCAGACAAGCCCACATACCATTTCTATTGTGCCCTTTCAGGTTAACTACCCCAAGACTGGGGATTATCAGAACTAGATATGTATCGCTCTCTATGTGTACTTTCTGTAATTTCCTAGATTTAAAGCAACAAAAGTCATAAAGTGGTCTGCTAGCACGAAGGTTTAAATTCCCAGCATATCTCTTGGGCTGATAGATTAACTAACGGTGACACTTTGGAATTTTATAGGTGGATAAACTTTGTGAAACCACACTCTCCCTCTTGCACGGTTTCCAGATATCTGATAGGAGCAAGCATGTGTTTTCAAGGTTTCAAGGAATCTACATGGTAGTAGCTTCCTCTGTTCTTCTTCCCTATACTTTAATTTTTGAATTCATTATTACAAAACTCATTTTGCCTGTATTCATACCTTGTCTACTTTGGCCCTTCGTTATCATCTGGATATGCTATTTCTTCCACTCTTCAGATTTTCTGATTATGACTACCTACATTCAATTTTTTCTAAACTTTACTACCACCATCTTTATGCCTTCTCATGTTACTCCAACCAAGCAGTAATCATCTCTTCCCCTTAGCAATGGGATCTCAGTATTCTCTACTAAGTGCCTTGCATTTAATTTCTTTTTTGTTTTTTCTAATTCCAGTCTGCCTACTCCATTCTCATTATGTCCTGAGTCCAGCATACCCCTAGTCTTATTCTCATTCTTCCCTCAATGTTGCCTCTTATTTCCCTGGACAATTTCCTTTACAACATTAGTCAAATTTTCCTTCTCTTCCCAAGTGTGCAATCTTCCTCTTTTTGGCCTTCTTCCCTCTCTCATGGTTTAGTATGGTAAATCCTTAACACTGACAAAAGAGGTGAGCAGATTTCTTCAACTCAGTTCTGCTTTCCAACACCACTTCACCCCATAGACACCAGTAGCAAATTCATAGATTTATTCTCTGTGGATATTTTATGCATAATGTGCTCATCATTCCAAACTGTGGGGAAGAAGAATATTATTTGATTAAATGAGATGTCATCAACCTGCAAAACGCAATTTGTTCAAGATTTAAAACATACTATTTAGGGTATCTTGTCTAAATTCAGCTAATTCAAGATGAATTTGCTGTCCAGCCATTTTCCAAAACACAAAGCTGCTAAAACATCTGAAAGGAAGGATGTTGGTGAAAAAAAGAACCTAAACTGGCAAACCTAGTTGAAAAAAAAATAAATCAGGCCAAAATCAGGCGCATGGTATGGAAAGCTTCAGTTCAAGGAAGCTATGTCCAAATTAAAAGGAGATTAAGGCTGTATTTTAAAAAGGAATGTCAGGGAACCAACCTTGCTTACCATATTGTTCATTATTCTGGCAAGCATTCCTTTAAAGAAAGGGGATTTTTATCTGAAGGGGAACACTAGGAATGAACTGCTTTTTTTTCTTGATATGGGGTTGGTGAAATTACATTTTCCAAACAGTCTCTGAAATGTTGTGTTTTGTTCCGGCTTTCATCTGGAAAATTTTAAATGGTGACACCAAAATAACATTGCATTTTAAGAGTCAAACAATGGAAAACAAATATCTCACAAATAAACCACATAGTACATTAAGAAGCATCTTAGCTTAGGATATCAGATTATCACAGGTAGGGGTGAAACAGGATTTTGTTAAGTGTCAGAGAGTTAATTTTATAGAGAGGTTTATGGAATTTGTCTTCTTACCTTCTTGCTATTGCTCCTTTCTTTTTTAAAACTGTAATTTATAAAATACTGCCTTGCAGTTAACCTTTTTCAGAAAGGAAAATTAAAGACTGCTTCAGAAAATAAAATATTGAAGAGAAACATAAAGCTACTGCAATTAAAAAAAATTGGCATAAAATATTGTGGTAGAAGGAAAGGGGAAACATATTAAAGTTGCCATATATGTTTGAGCCCTGTTGATTAGAGGATCTGGGCTGTCGTATATATATACAGAACCAGCAATGAAGCCATCAAAACTCCATGACACACTACTGCTTTTATTTTTTGATGCTGTTGAATTAAAGTTTTATTATTTTTCACTACGTTTATTTGGCATTAGCTGAATTTTCATAGAAAGATTAAATGAAAACTTTGCAACCATTACTCAAAATTAATTCAGGAGTTTTTCTTTTTTTTTTTTTAAAATATCTCTTTCCTTTATAGATTTAACCTGGAGTGGCTGGGCTTGAAATGCACAGTTGCCAGAAAAGTGTCATTCACTGTCTTTAAAATTACCCATTTCTTGACATGACAAAAATGTGTTTATTCGGTTTCTGAAGGCCGGGTGCTTTGAGATGAAGTCATCCATTTTATAAATCTGAGAGACTTTATAACATTGCTGATCATCTATCTGAGAATAGAGCACATAACATGGAAAATCTCAGATTCTGCTTTTCCAGATTGAGGTATCATGAAACCACAGCTGAGGTGTTATATCCACAGCCAGATCCAGAAACCTCACACAGATATTCTCTTGAACACAACTGGGCAGGAAGCCACGACTTCCTGAGAATGGCAGCAGATCCCATTTCCTAGTCCTCACTAAATTTGAAGTCAACAGAGCCAGGAGCTGCTGTCTTGCACAGAAGCAATATGTCACCTGCCCAGTGACCAGTTACATCTTCCGTCTCAAGCAGAAGGGCATGCTGAAATACAGTGTCTGCCAACAAATTTAATCTCCTATCTAGAAAAAGACGGTGCAACAGTGGAACTGGTTGCTCAAAGAAATTGTGGTTGCTCCATCCCTGGAATTATTCAGAGCCAACGTTGATGGGGCTTTGAGCAAACTGGTTTCATGGAAGATATCTCTGCCCACGGCAATGGTTTTGGAACTAGATAACATTTAACAACTTTTCCAATCCAAACCATCCTTTGAATATCCCTCTTGAAATATTAAAATTTGCCCTCACATATGCTGGTCAGAACATAATTCTAAAACTCACTGAGACAATTCTTCTTTGAGGGTGGGACACAGATACAAAATATAGCTTACCACAACCAGAAGTTACTTTAAAGCCAGGGACAGAAATCTGTGCAGAGGGTCAGAGGGTACTAAGTTTCGAATCAAACTGGTCAAAATTATTCTTTCCCGCAACACATAGTTAGAAAAATCTTTGTTGTATTAGTGTGTAAAAAATGACAAACCTTTTCCTTTTGAGATTTTAATGAAAATTTAAAACTCAAAAGAGCAAGCTCTGTAACTCCTATTTACAAATTCATCAAAAGATTGTGTTTCATGGAAATATTTTTCTTCATGACATACTGCATTTAAAAAAAAATAAAATTAAAACAGACTTTGAAATATGTTATTTTGAAAGTGAAATTTGCCATTTTAAAATTATTTCAATTTAATTGCCTTTATTTTATGTCATATCATATTATTATAAAAATAAGTTTGAAGCAATATATTTCAATCATTTTAAGAGAAAATATTTAACAATATATTTCCATTTCATTATATTAAAAAAACCCAAACATTTTTCTCTGTAACATAAGATCTAGTTCTCACCCAGCTATATCTTTTTGTCCCACAGGCCCTAAGCACCCCTCTAAGAACAGATGTGAGCAACAAGGTTTTTCTTTGTTTACAGCATTGGATTGGGGTTTAACAGAATTTAATGATTTCAAAGTATGTATTTCATGTGGTCAGACTTGCTCTACACTGTCTACCTTGGGTTACTTCCTTTGACTTCAAAAATTCTAATGAGACATCAAAGTGGCATGTGGTAATTATACCACTGAATGTGTGTTATTAGTAAAGATTAGATTTATGTCTGCTAACAGATAATATAATAAAACAGCTGTAGGTATAGAACTGATTCTGGTATAAATGTAATGAATTCTTACAGTGTTTAGAGCTGCTTTTTGAGGTCCCAGGAAAACATTAGTAAACACTTTAGATGTCATCCTTGTATTAAATACTTAAAGTTGCATTTGCTAAAAGTTTTTAGATATTGGTGGGGAAAAGACATGTATTCTATCTAAAAAGAAAAAAGATGTTAGAAACTTATGGTACCTTAAATCTGATACCAGCTGCTGGCTAAAGAATGCAGTTATCATAAATGTTTAAATTCTTTTTAGGTTTAATCTTTAAAATTATAATCCTAATAATCAAAATTTGAAGTCATGGCTCTGTTCTATGTACTAGGGATATATAAATCTTCCAATGTTAATAATTGTGTGGATTAGACCTGGGTTTTGCAGATAAATACTTTATGTAACTGGTAGTATCAGAAGGAATAAGTGACTTCACATTCTCAACTCATAGGTGCTAAAAAAAATCTGTTTTTTTCAGAAAGAATGTCATCATTGTCTCAGAAATCCCATATCTTTAAAATGCCTTATATTTTGTGAATTTCTCTTTCTCAGTTTCGAGGTATCTATCACAGAAAAGACTTTGGCTATCATCTAATAAACTAACTATCTCAATAATTTATTTAATTAATACTGAGAAAATGATGGTGCACTGAAATCCTGATGAAGTGTTAATAACATAATAAACCATTTTAAGTCATTCTGAATGCTGTAGAGTGTCGTTCTTTAGTCTGACTATACTGTATGTATACCTAAACTGGATTCTGCATATAACAGGGAGCAAAGGTTTCCAAATTATTCAAAGTAAAAAGCCAAAAGCCACATCTGGTTTTCAGGAAAGGCCACTTAACACTCTGAAAAGAAAAGGTCTGAGATTAGGTGTGCAATTTTGCCTGTGAAAGAACAAATAACTTGAACAGCCAGGCTGAGTTTTGTGGTCACTGAGGCCAAGGAAAGGATTGTCTTCAGAGACAGCGGAAAGGCCTTGATGTTTTTGGACAGTCTGTATCCAGATATGCAGGTCTGTATCCCTGCTGTTTCACAACACCACTTGAACTTGCTGGTCCTATTTCCACTTCTTTCACCTGACCCTGCTATATATCTACCCAAGCCCTGAAGGCAAGGTGATGATGGTGTGAATACTCATCCTCAGATGCTTGCTGATTCATGGGCATCATGGTTTCTGTCATATAGAACTCTACCAACCCTTCCCAAACAAAAAATTCCCAGATAAGTACTCCAGAATTACACTTAGTCTTTCACTTATTGCTCTTTCAACTAGCTGCTCATGCTTCTTAAAAATCCCCACTGCAAGCTTTAAAGCCAGTCACTTTCTTGTGAGCAGCCTCGCACACTCTCTACGAAAATGACATTTGTTCTGCAGGCATCATAAATTTCCTTGCAGTATTTTAAGACTTGGTTCTATTTTTCTGTGCCAGTTGTAGTCCAGATCTAGTTCAGGTCTCTTTAAGTCCAGGTCTAATTTCTCTATTTTTAAGATTCTTTCAATAACCAAGATCAAAGAAATTCTCACAAGAGGTGCACTTGTTTACAGCTAGTTTGAATTTGACAGAGTATAACCCTCTTTCATGGGAGCTGTGTGTCTTGTTTGCATGTGTGTGTGTTTCATGGTGCACCAAATAAAGATGAGGATAACACTTTTCACATAATTATAATTTTAATTTTAGTAGTATGATATCACATTTTTTTCTCCAAATATTTGAAGCATAAATTGTAAAATTTGAGAAGGCCTCTTCAACTAGAAATTCTAATCAATAGGAATAATGTGATATGGTCTACTATATAAATAGTATAAGCAGACACCTTTAAAAGGTTTACAAGTAAATGACAGACAAAAAGAACTCATGGGAGATTTGAAATACATACACATGTGGTGCTGATGCTTTTCTGTTCCCAAGTTTATTCATTTAACACTGAAATAGTGGACATTCACTTCCACCTGTGAACCTACTTGTGACTACTTCATATTCTGTGAGATTATACCTCAAAATCCAGAACACAGTAACAAAGCATGGCACTAAGGTACCTGCCTTTTTGCTTAGCCAGTGGTAATGATTTCCAGGAAAACAACAACATGTCTAAGGCATCATGGCTGGTCCCAGGTGGGGAAGGTGGAAAAGGCATTTTCCTGAACATTCCAAAGAGTAATATGTATCTGGCTGAGACTTCGACAGGTTAAGTTAATCACATTAACCACATTACACTCTACTTCCTCCATACACAAAATCACCTTTGCAATTTATTATAAATACACTACATGGTGTGTGGTGTTCAACTTGTGAAAATCTAAAATGCTTAAAATACACCCCTAAAAAGAAACATATATGTATCTGGGCCAGAAAATATTATTCTGTGATGAAGCAGCACACGAAATTTGCAGTAGAGGTAAGCTTGGACAAAACAATTAATTCTTTGTGGGATGAGCATGGCTTTTCATGCCCAACTTTTGTGACAATGACAGAGCACAGTTTATAGAACTGCATGGACCAAATTGAAGAAAAATTTTCAATTCTGCATTAAATGTGTTGCAGAGCACCGATACAATAGACATCAAATTCTGCACCGTGGGGCAGAAATACACAGCAGAATAGCTTCTTTGCAATATTTCTGTGGGTTTTTTTAGAATTTAAGACTGATTTGATATTTTGGAAATATTCAGTAGGTGGCTACTGTTGCTAACTAATTTCATTAATGGGTTTATCACTTTTTACACCTGCTGTTCAGGTTCATTATTTGACTTGCTGTGAACAACAGCAATTGTTCCCTTGTCAGGGAATCTCTCATCCAGCAGAGAGTCTTATCACACGTCAGTGGTCCTAAGAGGCAGGTGATGGGGGAATTGGTTTGGTAAAAGTGTGATAAAAGTGTGACATTCCACTTAATAATTATGTTTTCATTGAAGCAAAAAATTTCATGTTTCACTAGTACCATATAATGGCATCTGGAAATGGTTTTGTTTCTAACCACACCATTTGAGGTCTATGCTCAGTATGAGCAGTTGTCATTCTGCATTCTAGGAGGGGCAATTGCAAATGGGTCCAATGTAAAGGTGCCTCTGACCTAGAGCGACAAGAATGTTCCCAGCTCTGCCGGCATGATGTTGGATAAAAGTTATTCTGCTGTATAAACCACTCTGCCCCCTCCATACACTTACACAAAAAAACTGGAATAATTCCTGGGTTATTCCAGCTGGCTTCCACTGTGTCTGAAAAAGGTTAAGAATGCACAGGCAGCTTTTTATGTCTTTCCTACCAAGTGCATGTCATTTCAGCAAAAAGATACAATTTGATAAAGGCTCCTTATAAGAATTATTATGAGCATTTTATTTTAGAGGAGGGAAAATGAATAACTGTTTTCCCTTTCCTTTGTGGCATGCAAACTCCCTAACATTTACACATTATGCAAACTTCAAGGAGAAAGCAGTTAGCATGTCAGAGAACCAGCAATGATAACACTTGAGCAGAGCAGTCTGCAGCATTCTCTTTAGTTTCACGACAGGCACATTAGTCTGGATGTTAGCTGCTTCTCCTTAATTGGATTGCTTGCATAAATTGCAATACAAGGTGGACATGTGATAGCTTTCTTTTTCACCAATCAGTCATGTCAAGAGAACCTTATGTATTTTATATAGAAAGTAGAAAAAATGATAATTTGAAAAGATGAGAAGATGGTGCAGGGTAAAAGCTGATATTCTTCCTTTATAACAGATAGCCCCAAGTTGTAGAGGCCATTATTTCTTGCATTTTCAGAGCAAATGAACTTGACAGATGGCTGTGTCACCTAAACCCCTACCTACCAACTTGATTATGCAGAAAACAATACAATAGAAAAGAAATCATTACTGAAGGAACCTGGTTAGTCCACAGAGGGCTGAGCGGTGCAGAAGAACAAAATTACAGTTGTGGAATTGAACAGCAAGAATACATTTAACATAAAGTGGGTTACAGCAAGGCAATCAGTCATGGCTAAAGCTATTGTCTAGGCTTGCTTGCATGGTATATGAAGTAATCTGTCATCTACCGCTGAATTTATGCTTAGTTTATAGTAGAAAAATACAAAGGTTTTGCCAGGGCATGTTCTGGTAGTCTTAAGTAGCTCAACTATGTATCTATGAAATTAAAATTATGGGAATTCAGGGCATTTTTCTTCTTCCAATCTGTTTTGGAGGACATTAACACCAAAGTAATTTCTTCTCCTTTCTCCCATGTTAGTCAAACATTAACCAAATCTCACCACTTAAGGAAAGACAAAACAGGCTGGGAGAGACAAATACTCAGCACCAGTCCAGGTTATACGGTACTATCATTACTCCATAAAAAGTTACTCTGGATTTGCTGGAGGTCTGGCTATGGAAACTACGGAATGATATTCAACAAGACATGAATGGGGCAGCACCTAATCCTGGCGGCCCAGTCTACACTTTAATTTTTACACATTCTTTGCAAAAAGATAAAATCTCTTATCAGCATTATTACTAATTCTCATAGCTACTATTATGTGATCTCATACATCATTTGCAACAAAATGGGCTGCTAGTCTCTGTTTCTCTTGACAGTTTCAAGCAATACAATCCACTACTGTATGCTTGAGGGCTTACCACCTGGTAAGACCTCATGTTAATTAATTATTTCAATTAACTACTTTTGATATAACCCAGCTCATCTAGTTTGACATTAACACCATCGAAAAGATCAGTTTTAGCAGGATTAATACTAGGTGTGTTTTTTCACAGAGGGATGCTTTAAAAATGTTTGATGCAGGTGGCAGAAAGTCAAGACTGCTGAGAAAAATTAACAGAGTAGGGAAAGACTCTCCCTGCAGAACCCAGTGGACTTCCATCCCAGAAACAGCTCTTTTTCCTCTATTACTAGGCTTCTCTGATATTCAGTACGTACACAACTGACTTCCACTTTTTCCCTGAGTCTTCTTGGGACAGTCACACTCTCATATCACGAGAAACCCATGCAGCAGCAGCTAACCAAGTTTGCAGGAGTAAGAATCTCACTCCCAGAACTCCTCAACATCCTGAGAAAAAGACAAGAAAGAAGATAGAGTTAAAAAAAACCAAATAATCTCTTTCTTCATTGCTCTGCATCTTCCAAGTCTCTTGCTATTGTATTAGAACTGTTTCAGCCAGATGAAGACAAATAGAGATACTTTTAGCCTCAGCATGCAGATGAAGCTTTCAGTATTTCCCTGATGCTGTGATTGATGCAACTTGAACAGCTCCAACACATCTGCTTTGGAGGCTTGGGTCTCAGGTCTAAAGAGTGAGTCTTTGGAATACCTAGGGGTTGAGTCTAATTTGGAGGAGCAGAGAAGAGCTCACATCCTCCTCTAAGGGGTTAGGGACTGTTCATTCAATAGAGCTCATACATTTTTTGTTTTTCCAGCATAGGAATTCTGTCTGCAGTTTTGGCTTATTGGTGCAGGACTTCCTGATCTCTACTAGGTTCAACACAATGACTGTTTTTGGTAATGTTGACAATACAACCAGAAACCCTATACTTGATTGTAGGGTACTCCAAGAAAAACAGGTATTTAACAGTGAAAACTTACCTACAAAGTCTTCATGTAAACCAAAGGCAAGATATGTCTTAGCTATCTTGTAAACAAAAAAACTTTGCCACGTGGCACTTTCTGAGTCCATAGAAGTACACAAGCACAGAAAGAAATGAGTTCTGTAATGTGAACAGGGAAGTATAGACTATACTATTCATTTGCATGAGGCTTTCTTATGGACCATACTGGGAAAATACCTTTCCAGAACAAAGTTCAAATACTCTCACAGGGAGACATAGAAGAACAAACCAAATCAGAATAATTCAGTGGGACAGGACATCATCCACTCTGGAGTTCAAATAAACCTTAAGCAACACTATGACTGACAAAATCACGACATTTGTATTAAAAACATAGAAAATGAGCTTGGCAAATGACTCAGTCACCTGTGTAAGAACTGACCCTAGTTACTGCAGAGCAGAAGGGCCTATTTTGGTATCTAAAGTACTGAAAGAAATGAAGATAAAAACACACATTTAAAATTTCTAAAATAATTTGTTAAAAGCTTCTTCACTACTGAAACCAAGACAGAATTTTTCCTCTCTTTCAGAAATCAACTCTTCTCCAATTGCCTTGACAAACATGATGTCTTTGTCATATCCAGAATTTAGACACGCCCCTGATATTGATATTATGCATACACTTATTTACCTCTATAGTGGTAAAAGTCATAACTACTATAATCTTTTTCAGCCCTTTTGATTTCTATTCAGTTTATCTCTGAAAAATTATATTTTATCTTTCCATCATAATTCCATTTCCAAACTGTTGTTCCTTCCAAAAGAGCATCAAGATATTCTATAAGAAACTCAGGGTTTACAAACATGGAAGGAAAGAACAAAAATTCCAAACATGGAAGGAAAGAACAAAAATTTTCAAAGACATCTCTGGAAGCTGTTGAAAGGTGATGTTCCAGCACCCAAAATGTGAAGGCCATTGTGGGAATACACCTGACATTTAGGTAGCAATAACAATCAAATTCTAAAGACTGCATTTATTAATTTATTGATATATGTCTGTATCATCTCAAATCCTACATTGAACTAGGATAGTCTAACAAATAAGTTTAAAACAAGTTTTCCTTTTCCCTCAGTGTTTATTAAATCTTGAAAGAATTTCTTTTCCAATAAATTAAACTAGTTTAGAACTAAAATATTTCCAACATCAAGAACATCATTCTAGTTTACCTGAAAAGCTCACAAGCTAACAACTATCAGTTTAGCACAGCTTTATCAAGACTATTCCCCAGCTTCCTGATTTCAGATGTTTCACTCCCCTCCTTTCATGTACAGTCAGAATTTTTCCAGAGCAGCTCACTCTCCTCCTGCTACTCAAATTCCCAATATCCGTCAGATTAATGCCAGGATAGGATGTAACAGTGATCCTCTTCTGCTGATGCACTCCGTACTCTGAACAAAAAAACATCTCTCATTTAAAACTAAACAGCAGATTACAAGAATCATATTCTCCCTCCTCTAACCTCTGTCTGTGTTTTCAGTTCACCCAGGCTAGATTTTGATCTCGCCTTTGTCATTTCCTGGTGTACTTTTAGCCCTTCACCTGAATCAAAGTCGCATGTTCCTGGCAGGCTAAAAATTGCTTTGAGGAGCAACTTTCCTCATGCTTCATACTTAGTATATAAAAGGCTTGTTTGGCTTAATTTTTATGTGTTTTTCTGTAGGGTAAGTAATCCACAGCTTTTCAGTTACTGCATGAAGTAAATGTGTGTGTGATTAATTGCTGTATTCAATATTATTAACTTACTAGGGATATTTTATTTTGATTCACAGGCTGAGTTCTAAGGTGGTTACAAAATCTAGTGATAAGGAAATATTACTCAGTTCCTACCCCTAGGAGGATACAGTTGTCCCTAGATGTATGTCAGATAGTGATTGTTCATCTTGCTTTAAACGAACAATCTCACCTTGGAGTTTATGCCTTGTCTTTATCTCCCCAAGTAATGTGATTACTCTTCAGAGTTGTTTTTTTTTTTTTTTAAACAGGGCTTTTTTCCTCTATGTTGAACCTACAAGCATAATTAATGACATGAACTTGACCTGATTAATTACTGACACTTCAATTTTGCAGCTGATAAAGTGCACTTCAGTAAGTAATATTCACTGTCTGCAGCTGCCTTGTTCGTATGCTACTAGAACTGGGATTCCTTTAGAACTACTACACTTCCCAGCCAGCCCTGAGACTAACTTGGACTGCAGGGTTTTTTTATTAGGCATGTCAATCTATAAGCCCCATTTGCTTTCAGTAGCAGGTAAGATTGGGACCATTTACAGAGACTCCTGGTACCAGTATTAAGGCAGGTGGGATATTTAGAAGAAACTAGTCTGGAGCATTATTCCCTGTCCGTTGCCATGGGACTTACATGTAAAATGGGTCATCTCTAATGGGTAGAATGTGAATCTGTTTTCTTCTAAGGACCTCATATAGAATATGTGATTTTGAAACTGGCTAATTAAATATCTTTCAGTAGTTTTTTGTTTGCTAAAATCCAGTTCTAGAAATGAGTAAGTACATGAAACCCTCTATGAATTCAGACTAATAACACATGCACGTAACTATGCCTAACTATCGCTTTTGTAGTGGTTGGGGTCCAGTTCTCTTTACCAGTGGGCTGCAGAAGAGTCAAAATCCCAAGACTTGATCCTGTTGCTGCCTACACATGTATTCTGCTTACAAAAAAGTTAATTGTATTCTCTGACATTGGCTTTTAAGGATGAATCTCACCTTGCTCTAAGAGTCCAAAACCAGCTAGAGTTTGCAACTTTAGTTCTCAAAAACTTCTCTTCGTAGTCCACAACATGCTGCAAGGCAGTTCACAATTCTTGGTTGTTCACAGCATTAATTTACTTTATTGATGACATCATCAGTATTTTGTCACTGTAGAGTTTAGTTGTCCTGAGTAAAGCTGACCATGGAAGTTTTGAACATTGATTTTTTTTTTCCCCTTCTGTAGCATAAGCGAATAATTTATCATCTTCTTCTGGGACATCAGCCAGAGGCAAGAAATAGCTCTAATAACATGCTCTGAAGTGACTTACACAGACTGTGTTTAAAAATGTGGTCAAATAATACGCTGTACCTGGACATAGGAACATCAACCATCAGGAAAGACAGGAAAGCTTTTTATACAAACAAATGACATCTGCCACACAACACAGAACCCAGTTTTCTTTTGAAAATAGTTCAGAGATTTCTTTCGCTTGTATTTGAATGTATAGCATTTTGTGGTCAATTTTTATTATTTAAAAATTTCTGAATAAAATATCATGAAAATCCATCTTAAAATTAGCAAAAGGTAGTATAAAACACAAGTTTCATGTACAAACTTTCTTTCTCAATGGGTGTTTAGATTTTGACATCACTAATTTTATTAATTTTCTTTCCTTGACATTATATCAAAGTACAATCTTGAAAAAAACCAAATTTAATGCAACATAAGACACAATAATTACAACCATTGCCATACTTTGAGAGGAAACATGAAGGCAAGGATGAAAAATAATTTCTTAGGATTACTATCTCCCTGTTACGTCAGTAGATTCATGCATGTGCGTGCATGAAAGGAAAACAGATTGGATGAAATTTGATGTCACATTTCCTTAGGTGACAAAGCTGGCTATTTCCTGATTTATGTAGCAGTCCCATAAGCAGTCATATTTCCACCATTGATACAGCAGCAGAAGGAAAAACAGTAGTAAAAGGATGGGAAAAAATGACAAAATGTTAAAGGAAATAGGACCTCTTTATGCTGAAGGGAGAGAAAAAAACCCAGATAATTGGAGGAATGCATTTTACTTTTTATTGAGGAAGCAACTAGAAATAATTTACAAACAAATTTATAAATTGGTCTCAGAGTTAAAACATTTCTAACATGCAAAAAGCCTAGAAATAAAGAGCGGCAAATATATATATTTTCATTTTCATATGTGCAGTCTAAGCAAAAAGAGATGCTTCAGGCATATGTGGGTAAGTAATGACAAACACATTAACTGCATTTGGTCTCTTTCTTATTTGCTTTCCTGCATATTTATTTGAGGAAATCTTTGGTCTCTTAAACGTTCATTTAAAGAGACTGGAGCCCAAAGATGACATGTTTATGAACATGTCATGAACTTTGGTTACATGCAGAAATGCAATTTATTTTGAGACTGAATAGAAATCATTTTGGACAGGACAGGAACTATTTAGGTCACATCATTCAGTAATTCATACAGTCATTCATATACACCACTAGTAGGCCAGATTTTTAGTTGAGGTAAATGGCTGTAGCTTCATAGTTACATGATGCTTCACAACCACCTATGCTGATGTTTCTGCCTAATACAGATAGATTAAAAATAAATATTCTGTGATTCTAGGAGTTCACATGCTCCAGAGAATTAATTTATTTTCTCTCAGGCTGTAGTACTGACACGGAATTATTTCTGGTCTGCTTTTGGGGTTTGGATTATTTTTTTTTTAATTAGAGTACATTCAGGACTATTAAAAAGATTAAACTATTTTAATTTATTGTTAGCTTGTTGTTGTAGTAAATATTTTCATAAATTTAGATAAAAAATATTAAAGTCTACCAGGGTCCAGTCCAATGGTAAATTTCATAAACACCNAAAAGAAAAGAAAAGAAAAGAAAAGAAAAGAAAAGAAAAGAAAAGAAAAGAAAAGAAAAGAAAAGAAAAGAAAAGAAAAAAGAAAAGAAAAGAAAAGAAAAGTCTTAAATACCTTTTTCTAAAACTGTTTCTACATGGCAAAAATTATCCTAAAACTATAGCAACCAATTCTTATTTCTGCAAGGATGAAACTAGTAATTACTTTTTTAACAGAAATGCATTATCTGAGTATTTTGAGCTTTCCTGAGATTTCTCTTCTTATCCTTCAAACTCTACCAAGTTTTGAAAAAATTATTTCTGAATCCTTAGTTCTCTCTTGAATATGAGTTCACTGCAATGTATACCCTATTTTCTCAGCTACTTCTTGTATAGTTATGCCCTTTCCAATGCATCAGAAGGATGCATTGTCTCAGCTGCTTTTTCAGCTATTTTCTCAGCTACTTCTTGTATAGTTATGCACTTTCCAATGGATCAGAAGCACCGAAGTTAATGTATTTTAACTCCTTCAGACCTTTAATTTTTTAGCGTGTGAGTTCAGCGTCTCGTTAGTCCACCAGACCCTCTTAGGCCATACTCATCTGGTGTGCAAGGATGTTGCTCCATGAATATCCTCAAAAGTCACTTCTCCTTCCTGCTTAGCTTGTCAGGATGAACAGGTTGTAAGTAACACTTTTCACTCTCTTTGCACAACCATTTTGGCTGCAGGAATTACTTGGAAACAAATGAGTCAGCCACCAAGAAGAGAAATTATCTTTGCTTTCCTCTGCATAGGACCCAAAGGAAAATCTCTGCCTCTCATTTCAAGGGATTCGCACGAGTTGGGGAAGAGCAGGTTAGTGCCGGCTGTGCACTCGATGTGAGCACCATCTGGCAGTGGCAGGGTACGGTGACTCTGGGGGAGCACTGTCAAGAGCACTCTGCAGCTGCTCTAAAGAGGAGCAACATCAACATCTTGCAGGAATATGCTGCTGGTTTTAGCATATGTGATAACAGACTGAGACTGGACACGGCCACTTCTTAGGGGACTACATTTCCCTAGCTGCGGAGGGATCCATTTCTGCCTTTGTACTACAAGAAATAGGAGTCTGGGGTTTATCCTTCTTGTGCCTTTCTTGAGAACTCAAACCAGCGTCCTGATTGTCTTCCACATCTACTGAGTTCCAAGGTATGTGCCAAAAACTTTGAGGTTTTCATGTTACACTGTGTAAGATACCTGCAAGCTACAGCACTGAATCCAAAGGAACATTTCCTTCCTGTAAGAAGAGATCTTGAGGCGACTGGTTTTAACACACAAAAAAATAAACCACTTTCCAGGTGTTATTTGGGAAAAAAGTCAAAGCAGGGAGATACCAGAGGCAGCCTACACAAAAAATAATCACAGTAGCAGGTACTGGCACCAACAGTTAAAATAAAATACAAATATCCATCTCTGAAATGAAGTTCTGCTTGCAGTTGTTGCTGTACTGATGCCTTAGGATTTTAGCTTTTATATTTTCATATATTTGTAATCCTGCAATTCTTTGGTGTATAACTCTGAGCTCCATATAGAGTGTTAGCAACTGCTTTTCCCATTTTGGTTAGACACAACAATTCCTCTCTAGGCCTGAGTATCAGGGACACCTCACTGTCTCAGGCCCCGAGAAACGTAAGCAAAAGTGAGTTGTGGGGGGGAGCAAACTAAGAGAATGGGACTCCACTGCCTGAAGCTGTAATTGGACAATTAACCTCTGATATGCAAATGGACAAAACTTATATCTGTCCCAAAAACCTGTGACTGTCATCCATCCTGGGTGTAGTCTCTGTGAGACTCCTGCACTGCCCAAAGTGTACCCTGTGAAGGCCTTTCAATAAATACCTGCCCTTTATCCTTTCACTCTGCCTAGCCTCTGTTCCAGGTCAGCCTCTACAAGGCATCAGTACCAGCTACATACTCACAATCCTTCATGTGTAGGCACTGTGTACTGTTCCTGCTGATATTTGGGTGGACTTATAAAGCTGTTTTCTGGGAAGGCAGTGGGGGAGGGGTAAGTCAGTGGGAAGCAAATAAACGAAACAAAGATTACTGGAAGAACTGGGGTATACTTGTTCATGTCATATGAAAGTATGTGAAGAATTAACAAGAATTATTTCCAAAATATCAAAATGTTCTGACAAACATTGGGATAGGCCTAGTTTAAGTCACTGAATTAATAGAAAGGTAAGTAAATAAATTTACACCCTTATGTATAAATCCCACACCCTTCTTAGAGTGTTGCCACAGCTAGAGAAAGCTAAATGAAACAAAAATGATTCAACAACACAAGAAATTGGTCTGCTGTATTTTCTAGCTTATATTATCATAGAACTATAGAATGGTTTAGGTTGGAAGAGACCTTTAAAGTTCATCTAGTCCAAACCTCCCTGGATATTCCACTAGATGAGGTTGTGCAGACCCTTGCCCATCCAACCTGGCCTTGAAGGTTACCAGGAATGGGCATCTACCACTTCTTTGGGTAGTCTGTTCCACTGTTTCTCCACCCTCATTGTAAAGAATTCATTCTGTATATCCAATTTAAATATATCCTCTTTCAGTTTAAAATCACCACCTCTTGTCTGATCATAATAGGCCCTCCTAAAAAGTGTGTCCTCATCTTTCTTGTAAGGCACCTTTAAGTTCTGAAAGACCACAATTTTTCTTCTTTTTCTCTTTTTCTTCTTTTGTTCTCCAGGCTGAACAACCCCAGCCCTCTCAGCCTATCTTCGTAGGTGAGATGTTATTTGTGGCCCCCTCTCTGGACTTGCTGCAAAAGATCCATGTCTTTCTTGTGCTGAGAACTCCAAAGCAGGATGCAGCACCCCAGGTGGGGTCTCAGCAAAGCAGAGCAGAGGGGCAGAATTGCCTCCCTCGCCTTGCTGGTCACAATGCTTTTGATGCAAGCCAGGCCACAACTGGCTTTCCGGGCCAGGAGGATCCATTGCTGGCTCATGTCCAGCCTCTCATCCACCAGCACCATCAAGTCCTTCTCAGCTGTGCTGATCTGAATCTGTTCATCTCCCAGCCTGTGTTGATGCCAGGGGTTGCCCCAACCCAGGTGCAGCACCTTGCACTTGGTCTTGTTAAGCCACATGACATTTCCATGGGCCCACTTCTTGAGCTTGTCCAGCTCCCCCTGGGTCGCATCCCGTCCTTCAGGGCATGTCAACTACACCAACCAGCTTGTTGTCCTCTGCAAACTTGTTACCTTCTTAAAGGAACACACCTTTAAGGTGTTTCACTGGTGTTTCCTGGCTATCTCCTATTACCTCTGGAGCACCTCCAAGTGTAAGAGCAACAGGCTGAGATCCCTCACTAGCAGAACATCCTGGTAACCTTGGTGTGTCCTCCCAAATTTTGTCACAGACAAGCCTGATATTATCCCTCCCCCATTAAGTCTTAGGAAATTTGTTGTTTCTAAGGCTAGATTCACAACAAGGTAATAGGTATTAATTAGAAGATACCACTTAAGAGTAAATACCGCCACATGACTGTGAACTTTTCATACGTATTTATTGCTCACTATCAAAGGAATGAGACAACCAGCAGTTAGGATCAGGCTCTCGAAAATGTCACCCCTTTTTAAAACTCTGACCAAAATAAACCTGAGAAAGGCTATAACAATATTATCACTGAATAAATGCCATTTTGCCTTCCACTAAGGAGCTCAGTGTTTCCAGTGTCAGTGGAAAAAAAAGACTGTAGAAGTTACACTACCCCCATGATTTCATGTTGTGGCTCTGAGAAACAAATCTAATTCCTACTACTGAGTTAGAAGGGAAACCTTAGTCCTGGAAGTAGTAAGATGTAACGGTTATTTGTTATTTTTTTCTTTTTCTTTCAAATCATACTATTATAAAAGCAAAATTATATTTTGACCAATAAGACTGTTTTCAGAGTTTTAGTGTGAATTTTGGAAGGACAGAGGAGTATAATTCTTCTTTGGAAGAAAAAAAATATTCCCCAAAAAAGTCTTTGATATTGAGGTAGATCTCTTTTAATCCTCTGATAAAATTATGTGGGATTCTGTTGTAACATAGTTCTAAAAACATGTATAAAAAGTGAGGCTTAATTTTGAAAGTTAGTTTTCCTGGTGTATAAAAAAGTCGTAGAAACTCCGCAGGGCTCCAAGAGACCTGCCTTACACCACTTGCCACGAGAAGACCTTGTCCTCGTTTTTACAAGCAAGAACCGGCCCTGACCTGTTAGTCCACTTATGTAAATAATAAGTCCAATTCCCTTTGCAAGCTCCTGCTAAAGCTGTGCCATTAGAGCCATCGTGTCATTTAGGCAGTCAGTGGAGAATCAAAGACTGCCTGTGCTGCAGCAGCCCAGTGCTACGTTTCTAAGAAAATGGGCTCTTAAAAAAGGAAATGTCACACCACAGTGTGAGAGATAAACAGAGGTATATCTTTAGAGCAGCAGGCAGGGACTGTAGAAACACTCTCTGTAAATGACTTTGATCCCCTAGTGTGATGAATCATGGAGTCGCAAATCCTTTTTAGCTAATTGCTATCAGCTTGTGAGATTTTTCCTTCCATGTTCAATATCAATTTTCAGGGCCATAGGAGATAGCACTTGTCCCCCGAGCCTGCTGGCGACTTACCGCTAAAACTGAACTAGCACCACTTAACAGTTTAAAGGGGGAAGTCATTTAATATGACACTGCTGCTAGTAACTAAAAGGGAAAATATTAGGGACAAATAAAGGGAACAGTAAACCTTTTCTTTTACTGTCAATGACTTGCCTTTGAAAATGTCCTTTCCATATACACGTAGTATCAGTGCATCTATCTCAAAGCAAAAGAAGTTTTAATTATTCAAAAGTGATAAGCAGGGACTTGGGAAAAAGGAGAGTGAAATTTGGTTGTTTTTCAGTTCTAATGTGTTCCGCATTAAAAACTGTAAATAAAATAAACATTTTTAAGAGTCTTTGAACCATACTGTTAGACTGAATGAGAAATTTAGAATATAATTTTATACACAGCACAAATTTCACTCCATTTCCACTTTCAGGACAATCAAGTGAAAATGTTTTAGATTTCCAAGGAAATCTAGTCCTTTCCTGTTCACTGGAATTTTTCTGCAAAGTTTTGTCATCACTGCTTGTTCACAAGGTTATGAAGACCAGAAGTTACATCTTTGAAGCATAATAGCATAGGTATTTTTCCAGACTATAGGGAGACACAACTCCCTGCAATTTCTGAACACTCCAGACTTAGAAATTCTGAATTCATATTTGTCTCTTGGCATTCAGTAGCCCCTGAATGCAGACAGCATCTCCAATAGTCAAAACCATTTGGAAAATAAACTTGGATTCAGTATCGAATTTCATGGCACTTAAAATATAGCATTTACAGAAGGAAAGAGCAAGCTATTAGGCTAGTTGATTGTGTAAAGCTGAAAAAACAGTGCTTCAAATAAGTCTAGGAAATTTTGTTTTAAAAAGAGCAACTGGACTTACTTTTGATGAATTCTTTTAAGTTAGCTGAACTGTCACTGTTGCTCTCATGTGTCTTCACAGTCATTCACTGGTTTTAATACTCAGAGCAGTGACAGTTTTCCAGCCTAGATTAGGAGTAGTTTTTTAATCCGTATATATGAAAACTAACATCCTATCCTAGGGACCACAGTCACCATTTAAGGATAAATGTAATATGTATGTCCAATCAAGCCTAGCTTCAGAGCAAAATTTGTCACATACCAAGAGTTAAGCACAAACATTATTCTGAGACAAATGTTAAACAATATTCTTGTTGGAAAACAAACAAACAAACAAACAAATAAATAAATAAACAAAAGCAATTTGGCACTTACTGTTTCCTGGCAATTTTTCCATTAGTTTCCTTATCAAGAAAAATATCTAATATTAAAGTAAAGTTTCATTTATTTGAGGTGGGATAGACTTAAAGATGGCAATGAGACAATGATTATGGGATTTTAATGTGCAGACTGAAAACAAATTATAAATCAAAAAATGTTTTACTGTTAGCTGAGCACTCAGATGCTGAGCTGGTATCCAGATTATTTTCTTTCCTGGGGAAGACAGTAAAAGTTTGATGACAAGACTCATAGTTTTGAATATTTTCCCAATTTTGAATATTTGCCTAAGTTTTAAGTGTTTCCCCTCACCTGTTTGTTATGGAAACTTCTTAGCACACAGAGCTGCTACATCTGCTGCTCTGCATCACATAAGAATAGAGTAGGACACTTCTCAGCTTCCACCTTACGTCTGGGTTCCACCTGACAGTGTACATTTAACTTGTATGTATTTTTTAATATTGTCCACCAAATATCCAAGGGAGAACACAAAATTTCTCATGCCTTTTCCTTTGTCTTGCCCAGAACATTTTTTTTCTGAAAGTTGACTCAAAAATTTCAGCCTACAATCTGATCACGGCATCATCACTGGTGAATTCAAAGTACCTGTGTCCCAAAATTATATTACCATGATAAATGTTATAAGATATTGGCTCACAATTTGATCGTAAATAAGAGAAATAGAACTGTTTCACGTTTCTAGCCCATTTGCAGAGATGTTACTATAAAGGAGCAAGGAGAGGAGACTGAAGGTTCAAAACATTTAGTTAGACAGAAAAAGTAGATGTTAACTTCGATGTGAACTGACTTGATAGTAGGGGTCAAAGTCTGAGAAAGTCAGTCAAGTAGTTTGACTCTAAGATCTTCTGATTTCCCCAAAATATTGAACAGTTAAGTTCTGAGAAATAAGAAGAGGAATAAATAAAGTTGCAAAAATTTTGGACATTGCAATCTGATTTACAGAAAGTTCTTCAGTGAAGTTTTATGTTTAAAAATGTTTTTTCCTTTTTGAAGGAAATTAAAACAAAGTATTTTCAAGCAAGCTAACTGTAAAATGAAAGTCTTCACGGCTGGATGAACAGATTTAAACCTTTTTGATGATTAAAAAAAATTGTACATTTACATACTAGCTGCAGCTGATATTACAAAGTAAAAAGCAATACCATATTTAAGTAAAACCTCTTCATTTGAACAAAATTCAATTTGTTTTAAAGCTCTAAAATAAAGTCACTCATCACAATGGGGGCAGCAACATAGGTCACATCAAGTTTGGTGGCAAAATTTTGTCTGTTATCCTCTCTGAGTGATAGAATTACGCTCTTAGAAAGTATTATAAATTATCTTTAATTTACAAACAGAAAATATGTTAAAATTCCATCAGGTCATATAACTCAATGAAACTTTCCATGCAATTTAATTTCAATTCAACAAAATTCTGTTATTTTAGCTACTTAAAACTGCATCAGGTAAGATCTGAATCTTTTTTTTTTCCTTTCTCACTAGAAGTGAAAACTGATTTGGTGTTTCTAGGATTTGAAATCAGGATCTAAGATATCTCAGTATGACACTCAAACAACAAAAGTATTCTTCCAGCAGAATTTTACTGATGAATTTGAGGAAAAAAATTGGAAGATAACTTTGGATTAATGTCTGAGCACTTAATCTACCTAATAATCACCAATGTGGCATTCTTGTGTTTTCTTCCATGACAAAGGCAAAGTATCCCACTTCTGTAAAAACTAGATGCTAATACTCACATGTTAAACTCTTAAATTCTCTTCTGATCCAGGGATTTCGTCCAATTATTGAAGTAACTTTTTAAAAAAGAAAAAAAATTGTCTATAATAAAAAGTCTTAATATAAAAAAATACGTGTATTAGAATTATATTTTGAAGAATTTGAAACAGAAGCACAGGCAAATCCATTTTCAGTAAAAATTAACCTTACTTGTGTTATATAAATTTCTAATACATTATAGAGTATATCATTTCCCAGCATTAATTGCTAATAAGAAATATAATTATCAAAATAATGTTTCAAATAATCAAAAAATACTTATCAGTAAAATTCACTAAATTTTTAATGATAGAAAAAATAATCTGAAGTTTTGGATCTTCTCCGAGTTTGCTGAGAATGTTTGAGTCAAATATTTTAGCTAGAGTTCATGGTTTTCATTCAACAACTACCTTAGTTGTAGCTGTGAAAAAATAATGTATAATGAAATAAAGATGTACAAAAAAGTGCACTTGAGCTTTTAAATAAATGGGGGCGAAAGTGCACAGGCTATTCTAGGACCTGCAGGGATGGCACAATACCAGCTAAAGTAATGCATCTCAGTTAAAAGTGACACTGTGCTGTCAGAGAGAATATTTATTGGAGTTTAGAGGAAAACTACATTTGGCCATTCTCCATCTTTTAAAAATCCTGTGAAAGAGCATCTCTGGCAATCACTGTCAGTTCGGTGCTGTTCACCACCTGGGCAACTTCAGCATCACAAAACTATGCAATCCTGCCCTGGATCTTCATGCTATAATTCTCACTAATGCTGGTGGATGTCCTAGCTAAACAGAGGGTAAAGGATAAGGTCACAGGATAATGAATTTAACTCTAGGTTTTTAAATGAGGGAGGTTGAGTTGTTGGGGTTTTATCTTTTTTATTATTTTTTTTTTTTTTTAAATGGCATCTTTTTCTTCCTCAGGGAGATCTGCAGGCTGTGGCTTTTTGCCTTTGAACATCCTCAAGTCAGGCATCAAGAAAAGGTGATGAGGGTTAGGGAGGCTCCCTTGACATTTGGTGCACTGGCATCAGCCTTTGCAATTACGGGCCACCTTTCTAGCAGACGGTAATTGAAAAGTGTGAACCACATGGGCTCTAGTCAATAATAGCGTCAGCATACAAATGACACTCTGAGCTTTCTGTGTTCACCATCCACTGTTTTTGCTTTTCACCTTTTATCCTTCTCAGCATCATGACTTAATCCACTCTAATGAGGTGAGCTCTATTGCCAAAAATCGGCAGCAACACAGCTCTCTTCTGGCACCACTTGGGGTTTGTAAGGAGTCAAAAAAATAGTGAGTCTGTCAGCTTTCCAAAAAAGGACGACAGTGCACCCTTTGAAATGTCCTCAGCTTTCCTGAGCACTCTTTTGAGTACAGGCTTCTTCCACCCTTGCTAAGGAATGCATCTCACCTTCATAAAACTTGCTCGTCAACAACCCAAGGTGACCAGAGCCTTTGAGTTAGTTTAGTACATGCATTTCCTAGCTTGAAGGTCATTATTGGTGGCCACATGTCACTGTTTACAAACAGCAGGTGACTGCCAACAGTGGTGAGTGTGTGAATTTCCTTTGCTCTCTTTTCCTTACCCATCTGTCCACGTTTCTGGAATCATAAGTATCTGCTTGTAGCAAAAGCCTTAGAAGAGAATGCCAAGATATTGTAGATGGTAAGATACAGAAAGAAGATAACCAGTTACTTCTGACTGACTAAAAGTAAAATAGCTAATTTTACAGAGGTTTTTTTCCTTCTCTTTTCTTTTCTCACACTCATTTTAATTTAAGGTCACAGAAGGGTACATTGTCTATGTAGTACTTACAAAGAGCACTTACAAAGACCTGGAATTAATGAGTTCTGCCTAGCTCTGAGATTTTCATCAGATTTCAAAATGGACCCAGAAGAGAGTTCTACACATGTGTCAACCATAAATAAATGCCATAATAAACTGAACTCTACAAAATCCATATTAAAAAAAAAATATATATACATTCAATAGTTTAAAAGTTGCTCTTTAGAAATGGTGCGGTACACTTATCAATAATTTTAACTGCAATAGCAATTTCCATATTTAAAGATGGAGACAGAGGGTGGGGGTAGGGACAAGAAGAAAAAGAAATACAATGGAAGTGTTTCCATGGGATTAGACCACATGGCTTTAATACACATATACACAACTGAGGAAAGCAGAGAATTTTGCCTCTTACACTTCTTGGACCTCTCTCTCCTTTCTTCATCTCTAATCTGGTTTTTGCCAATTCCTTTTGATCTATCGGGGGCAGGCAAGTCAGGTCCGTAAGTACAGATGGAGTAAATATGGAGATTAGCCTCTTCTCGTACTGCATTAGCTCCTAATACCTGATTAAGCCCAGAATCATGCAATTGTCTTCGTGTTGGCTATCAGAGTGGCAGAGCACAGAAGGGGGCAGGATGAAGGCTGATTTTGTAATGGATACTTATTTTATCCCAGTGCTCTAAGAAGATTAGGCCTGGGGGTGTCACATTAGCCATGATCTCTGGGCCTTTGGTAGGCTCTTGCAGTTTTCAAACACCTCTGCTTCAGCCGTAGAACAAACAGGCAGCTTGGACGCTGCGGCCCCATGTTGTGGCATGAATAATTGCACACTGCAAATTGTTTGAAGATCACAAAGTGCTGTGTAAATTACCCAGTTTTGGCTTAGTAGAAGTGATTTGCGGTGACTTACTGAATCTTTTCACAGTTCGGCATTAAACTTTCCACATTTCTCTCTATCTGAGATGGAATGAAAGTTGAGTCATATTTTCCTTTATTCTTATCAGATCAATCTTTATAAAGCCAGATTTTATAAACTGCTGTACTGTATGCAAACCCTGCATGCAGCACTTTGTCTTTGGTACAGGTTCAATAATACTTCGCTGAAACACCAAAAGATGCCTATTCAGCACAAACCCTAAATCAGCTCATGTGATGAATGTAAGGACATGTTTGAAACCATCTGTATAATGCATGCGAAAATAGTACATGTGAAAGCCTGCACCTTTTTTTTTTTCCATTAAAGTTTCCAGCAAGCATTCCTTTTTGTTTAGAAATAAGTCTCAACCTAATCAATGAACAACCAAAGCCAAAAAAATAAAACCTACTTTTCACTCATTTGGGAAAACTGTGAACTGAAATCCAAAGTGAAACCAGTAATACAAGATGTTAAAAAACCCAAAACATTAATAACTGAAAGAAATAGAAACATTTGTAATACTAGTATTTATAATGAAAAACACATTTTTATTGTGTTAGAACATTTTTCTAAGTATGTGTTATAAAAAATTAGTTATCACTCAGGTCTATAAATTTAACTCTATTGAAATTAGTTAAGAAGTGAAGTACTTTTCACTTTCCAAATTATTTTTAAAGCACTGTATAAACACATGAAAATATTGGGAACCAGTAAGAAGTGTCATATTTAATAAAGTAAACCTTGCAAATAAAAAGTCTATAGTCATATTTTGTCAGCAATATCTAATATTGGAAGGTAAATATCAAGCTTTGAGGAGAGGGTGTTTCCTCTATTTGTGACTGATGAGGAAGGATCATGCTTCCTCTTCTTTTCCCCTGGGGCCAGAGGAATGGGGGAAATGTAATCTGGCCTTCAGTTTTCTGTTTTTTAAAACTGGTATTATTGTGGGAATGTATACTTTTTTGCCCTACTTGAAATAATTGTACTTCATTCAAACCAAGCAAATTGACAGACAGAAACCTGGGAGTAAATTACAAGTCTAAGAATTAATAAAAAATAATTTTTCATTTTATGCTTTATACTTTGATTTACAATCAATGTAATAATACTTTTTATCACAAAAGAGGTATAGTCATTAAGGTTGTAAACAAACAGGGGGGTATTCTGTGCATATTCCTCATAAGTCAGTGGAAAAAAAGTAATTTTATAAAATACGGTGTAGCGCATGTTTATTTTATTCCCTGCATCTGGGGGTTTTTAGGCACTGATCAATTAATATTTGCAGGTTTTTTCACTAAGGACTAGGAGAACCTTAGCAAACCTTCAGGATGCAAGGGTACCCAAACATGCACATACATGCGCACACACAAAACTACTGCAAGATTGATATACCTTGTTATAAATCAGCAAAAATTAAATCTCTAAAAAGTAGCTTCTATCCGCTACTGAAAGCAAATATTCACATTATTTTTCAAATCTGATAGCACTTAAAGTAACTGGTTACTAAAATATTTAATAGAAATGCTTAAGTGCAATTCTTGGGAGATGTAAGCACATGCTAAGGGTGAGATGCTGTTCTTCTATACACAGAATATATTGCATCAGGTAGATATATTTTAAAAGAAAAAGAAGCTGCAGTAAAAGAATTCAAGTAGTCTTAGTAAGCCTTCCCATTTGTTCTCTTTATCAAATAAAAGGCATTTCTCCCCACATCCACATGAAAAAAAAATATACTTTTGATCTCAAAATTGTGGAAAAACTATATTTGGTCAATGAAACTTGGGACTTCACCTCGCACTGCATTAAAAGAATGAAACTGCAAACCCCCTGACATATTGGTCTATTTATCTTTCTGTTTGTGAGGTATCCTATGCTCTCCATGTCCAGTGTGTCAAACACAACCTAAGTTTAACACAGATTCGTAAGAGACATCTGGAGGAAACATTATGGCATTTCCTAACTTCTACTGAAAAAGAAAAGACAGTTAAATATACCTTAAAGTTTTACTAACTTATGAATGGAAAAATAGTAAGCTGATAACTTATTGTACAATCAGTGTTTCTCACAAATCTGTCTGGCCAAGAAACTGGAAGAATTAATTACCTGGTGAAGTATCCTTAAAATCCAGACACACCTTTCTATTTATCTGAGGGAGGATGGACACTCATAAAATTTAAAATTGAATGAAAATATGATGAGATTCTTAGTCTTTTTTCCTAAATAGATGAGGTCATTTCTCATATTTCTTAATTTGTAATTTACTGAAAAACCATCTTTTGAGACTTGGCCAAGTACAATCATCCCACGCATTTAATATTTGCTCATATTTAACTGAATAAAGATACTTTCAGTGGGAACCTAAAGAGACCTAAAAGGGCTCAGAAACTAGGCCCATATGTGCCTGAAATAAGCTCCTTTGTGAGGTCTATCACCACAGACTACCACCATCCTCAGGAAGAGTCCTGGTTTTCTGATCCCCACTGATTTCCTGACTCTGCCAGACCTTTATTCCCCCCAAACCCATATTGTCCCACCAAAATGAAGTTCTATCCCACACAAGTCATTAAAGTGGTCAGGATAGTTAATTTATAATTCAATATTATGCAAATATTAATATAATTTATTTATTAATAATAATTTATAATTTATTAATATTATTAAGACAGATTATGATCTGTGTCAATCTTTCCTGATACAGAAATTATCTCTACCCTTCATAGAGAAGCATTTAAACTCTACAGCTGCCATATAAAGACTATTAACAGCAATACATCTATGGCACAAGAGTGTATCACTATTTGGTTCTGTGAGATTCTTCATACTGAAAATACAATATAAAGAGCTCTGAAGAGTAATTTTAATCTGTTTAGGAAGAGATGCATTAATAAATAATATCTCTTTGAAAAAAACCCTCATTTTACAATGGTGATGTTTAGTCTGATGATTTTTATATTAAAAGAGATAACTTCAATTTGTTCTTTACCTTTTTCTGAAGACAGATCCATTCAAACAGCCTGGAAAACCCATTGTTTTAGAATTTTAGCAATAAAGGTGAAGGAAAAAGAAAATTTAGTAGCTAATGATTATATTACTGAGGTTTGGGGAACTAATATGTGTTGCATATATAAAACACTTTATTTTAATAAATTTGAGACAAATAAAGAAGGGAAGATCTATGTTAACTGTATCCCATTCAAGCTTAAGACTAATACCTTTAGCTGCTGAGTAAATCTGGCATGATGTTTCTCCTAATTCTTCTCAAAGACCTTGTTCTAGAAAACATGCACATCACGTCCCGTGTATCAGCACCTCAGTGGCCTCACCACCTGTCTTGGGTAGTTCCATATTAATTCACAGATTCATGTAATAGCTTTCTCATCCAAATATCTAGTTGTGTGTACCTCCGTGATTCTTCTTGCTGACACTGGAATCAGAGTAAGTCCTCTGGAGGACCAGCTGTCCTTGCCTGGTACAATTCACAGACCTGCTAGCAGGTGGCGTTAGGAGCAGGGAATGCTCAGGGGACCAAAACCCAGCAGGAGTAAATGCCAGTTCTGCTGTTCACTTGAGTAGCTGCAGGACTGGACTTACTGCTTTTATGGCTTTCCTCCTCTGTCACCTGAGTCTGGAAGATACATTTCAAAGCTCAAGCCCCACCCTTCTAGATTATAATGTGCATTTCTGACTGATTGCAAGAAGACAGCCTTATAATTCACTTGCCTTTTATTTCTAACCCTTTTGTTTAGAAAATCTGCAGATCTCCTTTAAAATTGTTTCCAAATGCTGGTATGTCACTATCTAGGTCATAAGTGATCAGCTTATGTTTAAAGGTTTTCCATAGTCCATCAATTATTGTGGGGTGCAAAGTATATAATTTCAGTGGCCTTCCTCAGCAGTTCCTACTTGCCATCAAAGAAACAGGGTTTAGTACTTCAGGCTCCAGTTTGATATTCCAGTAGCCCCAGTTGCCTATTAAGTGCTCTATTCAAATGACATTACAGCTCAATTTCATAAAGACAACAGGTGCATTTTGGAAGCTCCTTCATAAATAAAGTCATCTACTGTGGTTTTAAAGCTTTGTAAGAATGCAGTGTATATGTTTGTCACTTAGTTGGCTGTATTTTCTCAGCAGTCTCCCTGTAGCAGTGAAACCTAAATTAAATACATTAAATAATTAAGATCCTTAGCTTTCTGCAGAATTAAGGTATGTATAACAGCCCAACATAAACATCAGTTGCTCACCTTCTTCCTATTCAGGTGGTTACTTTGAAAAGATCGGTGAATAAATTTTTTGTAAAGTTTATCTAGCTATAACATCCTGAATTCAGAAATACTTCTCATTCATTTGCTTACTAGGAAAACCCTATTTGAGGTGGCAAATGCAGATTAACTTGCTTTATATTGATGCATAAAAAAAGAATATAATTAATATTGAATCAGCTTAAATGACGTAATTCTGGAAAAAACTAAAAGAAGCAGTCTGATAAAAAATGTTAATTTGATTGCCCCAACTAGTCAGTTAATTACAGGTGATTAAGAGAAAGCTACAAGACACTCTATAAAGAGCGTGCAGTACAAATCTCCAGTAAACAAGACAGCTTAGAAATGCTGAGTTTCAAAGGGTGAGAGTAGACGTACTAGTACTATGTATGTATAAATAACTTGAACAGTTTAAAAAAATTGGTATAATTCTTAAGATCGCTAGAAAGCTAAGAAAGGGCAGGATTAGAACTGCTACCAGAGATGGTATTTCACAATCACACATCTTTTCCTTAGTTTTGTATTGCAAAACATCTTAAAAATTTTAGATGATAACATCTTCCTTTTTCAAATTTCTTTTCTTGTACAGTGTACTGAACACCTGAGAGAAACAGATCTGTATAATGAAAACAGTTGTTTTTGTGGGATTTGTGCCTTGTTTGCTTTTAGATGTTGGATTGTGTGTAGGAAATTTTGACAATGAGTCTTTTTTGGCACACATATTTTTATTAATTCAATATTTAACTATGCTAATTTGTATGAACAAAAAACCCCAAGCAAACATCAGACAGTTCCATTCCTGCACTTACTCCTGTATTCCTGTGGCAAATATATAGATGCAAATGCTGATACCTACCTCTTACACCTCTGCTTGAATCAGATAAGTTTTTGCAGATTCCTTTTCCAGTCTTGTGCCAATCTTACAGGCCAGAAAAAAGATTAGCTCTCTCAGTTTTCCCTGGCCATCTCACAAGCATGCAGAGTCTTTCTTTCTTCTTCCAAATGAATGTCCTGAAAGAGATTATTTTGTTTAGAGTTAGGGGGCAGAGAGTAGGAGATATTTTTTACTTTCTAGTGAAAGTTTGTACAGCACTTTAGTCAACAAAGTACTAAACAACTTCAGAAACTGATTTTGGTAAGACTTTATTCCATGTAAGAGGAAGACTACAGACAGCTAATGAGTAATGTACATGTAACATAACTCACCCTCAAATGGAATCAAAATTCTTGTAGGAATTATGGTGTTACCAGCTGCTTATAACCTTATTAGCTGTAATCATAAACGCGAAATAGTTTACATCATCTCAGCAAAGTTGTTCATTTCACAGTGGATTGGATTCAGGACTGCCTCTTCCCCTTTGGTTTTAGCAGTACATTTCAAAACTACTTACATTAATATCTGATACTCCATGTCTTGAAATGATGCTCACCCACAACAGTTTAAGTCATTAAAATGAAATTATGAATACACTTTTTGAAGAATGCATACATTCTGGAAGGCTTATTGAGTCATGCACACCTGCATGGGCAACCTAAGCTGAATTTATCCTGCAACCAGAGAATGCCTTGCAGCTTTGCAAAATTGCTCATTAATGAGACTAGATCAAAGTCAAAGCAAAGATCATGAACCACCAACTTGCCTTGCAGCCAATTTGCATTCTTCCTTCCCTCTTCATTTATCTCCCTTCTTTTGCTTTCCAGCCTCCAGACATTATATGAACATTAGGGGAAAGCATGTGGTCTCTTTTTTATGTGTACACAGCAAAAGACACATAAATACATTAACTGTGTTATAACTTCCCACTCCTCTTTACACTTCCAATGTTTTATATAAAATATTTTATGATAATTATAGCTTTTTAGTTTTCTCAACAATGACATTTTGTTGTCTGGACTGTACTTCTTTACCAAAAAGCAATAAAATTCTAGATTAATGGAAATAGATAATTTAGACATTAAAATCCCATTAACAAATCTTAATGGCCCCAAACTACTAATAGCCAAAATTTCTGATAAATGTAGAGGTAAATTTCCAGGTTTCCCAAGAGAAAAGAACACTGAGGAATTCTGTTTTATTTTCAATTAAAATAGAAGGAGAATGCAAATGAAAATCTGCAACTTGTTACCATCATTCTGTTTTTCAGCCCTTTTCTGGGTAAAGACAATAAAAGCTGAATAAGAAACTCAAAACTTCTTCCCTGTAACAGCATCAGACCATGGACTTGTTCTAAGGTTACAAAGTCAGCAAAGTTAATAATGCTTCACAAGCAGCAACAGCTCTTAGTTCTGTTAGCAAAATACCCTCAAGTACACAGGGAAAGAGAACACGCTCAGGAGCTAGTCACGGTTTAGAAGTAAAAAGAGATGTTGTTAGGAATGGTACAGTAAACTCAGCTGTGTTGCTCTTTTCACCCATGTGTATAATTTTTCAGATCTCTTTTTATTCCCAAACACTCTAAATGTTTTTTTTCTCTAAAACAGACAACATTGCACTCCTTCTGCTAGGAGCATTACACTTACAAACATTACACTATACTCATAAAGTGGAATGTGCACGTGAAGAACTGGTAAGAAAAAAGCCAATTTCAGTTGTAAGATACTAAGGACTATTATAAATAATTGTAAGACAAAATTTTTGAAGTAAAATTCCTCTGCATAAGAAAAAAAATCACTATTGACTAATTAGTTGTTTAATACTGTCAGCTGAGAGGCCAAGGAAATGAAGAAGAGAACTATCCTCTCAAACCAGGTGCTACCTCCAGGGCACGACAGAAACATGTTGGCAGAAGAGTGAGGAAACTTGTCCTAGTGCTCCTGGGCTATGCCTAGGGATGTATTTTTTTCATGTGCAATAAATTTACTAAAAATGGCATAAGAAGAAAAAAATGATGAAACATCTTGACAGTCTCTTTTAAAGTTCGTCAAGATTTAATAAATTATTGGAAGTGCAGCAAGCCTGTCAAGGTGTGGATGGCTGTGTGCCTGAAAATCTTTATATGCTGTCCATTACAGCTAATCCAGCCCCAGGCTGGATTAATTTGTATGATGTTAAAAAACCCTTCCAGCTACCCAAAGGTGTCAAAGCAGGCTAGAGCACACAGAATGCTTGAGAATACAGCCATCACCATTGCACTGAGTAATACAATCAGGTGTCCACTCTCTTAATCTTATACAGGTTTTTCTGCAATATCGAGGCTAAATCCTGGCCTTCTCTGCAGACACAGAGAAAGACGAGTTAGAGAGTTAAACTGATGGTGGAGGAAACTTCCCCAGATTTTGAGCAGAGTAAAGAGCATGCTAGGACTTGTACACCCATAACTGTTGACAGGTGAGCTGGAAAAGGTTCCACTTGTTTCAACGATAAAGAGTGACATCTTATTTAAGTCCAAAATAGGATAAATTTATTAGTCACTCTTACATTTAAGGCTATTTCTCAATTTTCTTTTCAGATCCCAAAGACTATCAAGAGGCACATTACTTTTGACAACAGTAATGTACCGGAATTACATGCCATATTAAAATACTTGCATAAGCATCTTAATAGTGCCATAGGCGAGAAAATTTGGGAGGTTTTGGTTTTTAAATTATCTTTATAAGTCTATGGAGTTGCACTATGAACTAGAAATATAAAAGAGAATTTCAGTAGTAACAAACAACATATTTCATCTGTCAGATATGGATGCACAGTGGAAAGGGGTGAAATCACCTAACATAACAAATACATGTTAATATTTTAAGTAGGATAACTTAAGATTCTGATTTTTTTTGTCTCAGCACTTGAGACTGTAAACGAAAAACATCAATACTTTGAGACTCACATTACTAATAATAACAGAATTTTCAGTATATTTTCTATGTTTCAGGAAATAAAATACACTTGCTAAACTACTTTTCTTCTTCCTGATTACTGAAAGGTCTGTTACCATTGTATTAGCCCATCTCAATCTGAACACATTTATAATTAAAATTAGACACACAACTCCATATATTCCTTTGATTAGCTTCTACAGCAGTGAATTACTTCATATTTAAAGGGAAACATGCTGCAACCCTGCACTACCAGAACTGATAGCAATTTAGAAGGATGAGTATTTTTCCAAACCCTTATATATTCTGAATGTCCAAGGTGTACAAGTAAGCATAACTCATTGATTTAAAGTTATACTTTAGACACAAGGCCATATTTTTCAAATCCTGGGTCTATGTCACATGAAATGTAATATATTGGTGATGGTTCATCTTCACAGGTAGGGTTATGCAGATGCTTGATCCTGGTCAGTAGCTAAATCCCCACCCAGTCACTCACTCATACACTTGCAGGATGATGGGGAAAAGAATCAGAAGGGCAAAGGCAAGAGAAACTCATTGTTCAACATAAAGGTGAATACATGAAGGAAAAACAAAACAAAACAAAAACCACCAAGACAATCACCCACCAACTCACAGCACCAGATTACTCCCCATCTCATTTTTATTGCTGAGCATGACATCATATGGTATGGGGTATCTCTCTGGCCAGCTAGTTCAGTCACAAATTTGAAACACAGCATCATGCAGGCTGCTCTTTACCCAGCAGAACCAGTACAGAGTACCAGCAAAGGTTTCCTATTATGGACTTCTAACAAACACACATTTCCTGATCCAAAAGGAGGACTCACAATATCGATTTAAGTGCTAGAGGTACTCAGCAATAAATAAGAGATAGAGAACCTCATAGTCTGCAGTTTAAAATATGAGATGTCCAAATAAGCTTGTAAAATTTAGCAAAGAAATGGCTGGTTCTTGATGCCTATTTGAACCAAAAAACTTCTTTTTTTTTTTGTTGGCAAAAGCAGCAATCTCTCCTTAGCCTTTTAAAAACAGATAAGAGTGTGGTTGTGATATCTACCTTGAGAATACTGTTCTATGTATTGAAGTACAAGAAAGGAACTATACCCTCCTTGATCTAGGAATAGGAGGAATAGAGTTACTGAATAATATTAGGCCAAAGTTGTCAAGTTACTGGGGATGAGAAATGCAAACAATGCAGAGAAAAGGCACATTAAGTATTAGGTTGATTTTATAAGTTGTTCTCATGAAGTTAGGCACTTCAATTCCATGTTAACAGCTGTTCAGACATTCTGGTCTAGAGGACTTTGGTGGCTCTGCCCTATGAGTTGGCCATCTCTCCTGTGAAATTTTTAAAAAATTATATATTTATTTATTTATATATATATATATATAGATAGATAGATATGTATAATATATAGATATAGATATATGTATAGATGTGTGTATATATATATATATAATTTTTTTTTCCTTACCCATTGTAGATTTACACAAAGAAACAGTTTGAAGTATGCTATACTGAAAGTCTGTTAAGGTAGGTACAAGAAAAATCTAACTGAAGGGATACACATGCAAAAAGGTATTGTAGATGTGAGGGTAAAAATGGAAGCTGAGTAAAGGACAGAGGAACAACCATTCCACAAGTTTTGAGAAAGTGAGTTAAAGGTAGGAATAGACTGTGACTAATAACCAGGTGTCTATCTCAGTACATGCTTTCTTTGTCCTTTTAGTTTTATTCACTACTTGCCCCTACAGGTCCATTATTCCATAAAACTGGTGATATTTTGTAACAGCATAAGCACCATTTAAATTGATTCTGAGTAATCAAACTTATCAAGATTTTTTCACTGATTGTGCGTACTACAGGTCATTTACAGAACAAACATCATTGAAGGTGGTAGGGCTTGAATATTACTTGACAGGATAATCTGTGTGTCCCAAAACAAACAATGAACCTCAAAATTGACACAGAATGTATTTCATTAACTTTATCAAACTAAGAGAAAACATAATGAAGATGAAAATAAAGCTGCTTATAAACTCAACTATTTACACTTTGGGACTAGCCTTCTAACTCTGTTCTATGTATGCATTTGAAAACAAGAGCACTATGCAGAGATACCTTAGAGAGCTAGGCTACTTGATCCATTGCCCAATACACTACCAGTTCAGTTTGTTAGGTCTACCAAAAATAAGATGGCACAATAATTTTCAATAAAGAGCAAATAAATGTTTGTAATAAAGGAAGGAGGAAGAAGAACTGCTTATTCTAAACAATAAGAATGAGGATGGCAGAAAAACACAGATTATTGTAAATCATAAGAGGAGTAAATTTCTTCTGGAATTTAGTGTCTACTAGTAACCATTAGCAAAATCACAATCAATGAGAGATAGAATGCACTCTAACGGCACATACAGGACAAACAACGGATGAGATCCAGACAGCACAGGTTCAGGAAAGGTAGCTCCTGACTGACCTGATCTCCTTTTATGATCGGGTGACCCACCTGGTGGATGAGGGAAAAGCTGTGCTTGTGTCTACCTGGACTTCAGCAAAGCCTTCAACACCATCTTCCACAGCACTCTCTGGAAAAGCTGGTAGCCCACAGCTTAGACAGATGGGACGTTCGCTGAGTTAGGAACTGGCTGGATGGCCAGGCCCAGAGAGTTGGGAGGACTGGTGCTGCATCCAGTTGTCATCCAGTCACTTGTGGTGTCCCTCAGGGATCAGTGTTGGGCCCAGTCCTGCTTAATATCTTTTTTGATGATCTGAATGAGGGATTGAGCCCACCATTCGCAAATTTGCAGATGAAACTTAGTTGGGTAAGAGTGTCAGTCTGCTGAGGGTTAGGAAGGCACTACAGAGGGACTTGAACAGGCTGGATAGATTGGCTGAGACTGATGCCATGAGGTTCAATGAAGTGCCATGTCCTACACTTTGGCCATAAAAGCCTCCTGCAGCACTACAGGCTGGGAGAACGGTGGCTGGAAGGTGGCCCAGGGGGAAGGACCTGAGGGTTTCTGGTTGACAGTGGCTGAACATGAGCCAGCAGTGTGCCCAAGGAATCCTGGCCTGTATCAGGAACAGTGTGGCCAGCAGGACTAGGGAGGGGATTCTTCTCCTGTACTTGGCACTGGTGAGGCCACACCTCAAGTACTCTGTCCAGTTCTGGGACCCTCAGTTCAGGAAGGACACTGAGGTGCTAAGAAAGGTCCAGAGAAGGGCAGTGAAGCTGGTGAAGGGTCTGGAGCACAAGTCCTGTGAGGAGCAGCTGAGGGAGCTGGAGGTGGTGGAAAAGGAGGCTCAGCGGGGACCTTATTGCTCTGTACAACCTCCTGAAAGGAGGTTGTAGCCAGGTGGCTGTCAGCCTCTACTCCCAGGCAACCAGCGACAGGATGAAAGGACATAGTCTTAAGCTGCACCAGGGGAGGTTAAGGCTGGACATTAAAATAATTTCTTCAGAAGAGCAATTAGACATGAGAATGGGCTGCCCACGGGGTTGGTGGAATCACAGTCCTCAGAGGTGCTTAAGGTCTAGTTAACATGGTAGTGTTCGGTCATAGGTTGGACTTGATGATCTCAGAGATTTTTCCAACCTAATTGATTATGTGATTCTGTGACATAGGCATATAAAAATGAGATGTCTACAGAACTTAGTTTTTCTATATGTGAATGTCCTTAATTAAAAATGTTTATCTTTACCCAAAAAAATGCCAAGAGGACAGTGCTCCATTTGCTTTTGACTGTCTATCTAAACCAATGACTGACTTTAAAAATTACAGCAGTCTGCTTAACCTTTACTCACACCCATAATGCTAGTACAGAATAGTGGACAGAGAGGCAGAGAGAGGGGAAGCTATATAAAACAGGATAATCTCAACAATCAAAGCACCAGGGAATTGCCTTTACTGCAACAACCAAAATAAAGGTAGAGAAACTGACTCCAGAAGCAATGTATTGTAGCCAGAGGTGTCAGAAGTAATATCATTTGACTCAGGCTTGACAGTTTAGTGCAGTGGTAACTCTTCTAAATTTAACTGCCTTTGTACATTTCTCAGTGCAATCCTGTTCTTCTGTTCTATTATAGAAGCTGCACATGCATTGGTATGTCTCTTTCTCTTTAGTTTCTTTTATGGTTATGACTAGTGTGTAATGTATTTTTCTCACTGTTCCCACTGTAATGATCCCTGTCTACCACCAAGTCCACAGTGCAAACAAGATGTGACATTACTGCAATGCAGCCATGTTTAAATTGAAATATCATTGGAAGGACAACACATTTCAGCCCCTTTCCTTACAGTACTGAAGAGTTATGCATGCAATAGTCGTTGTTTACTATTTTCATATGAAAACGGTGAATGGTTGAATGGAGATGGTATTTAATAAAAGCCTTTACAGCTGATAATCAGGTGATGAATCATAGTCATGGCCTTTGGAAAATACTTTAAAATAAAGCTGCATTTGTCATAAAGTAAATAAGTACATTTCTGTCTTGTTTAATAGGTAAATATGGTATCTACGAGCTTCTTCTTATTCTATTCTAACTTTCTGTAGAGAATAATGGTTCATGGGAATTTAAAAAAAAGTCTAGGAAAAAAACAGCAAAGAGCAGCTACAAGTTTGATCTTTCTCTACATCACAAGAGGGAGAGAAAAGCTGGTTGCAATAGCATAAGTAAGAATTCTATAAGTTTGTTAGGAGAAATTCCATATTAGAAGTACTCCATACTCCAGACTGATGTATACGGAGCCCAGTAAGGCTAGAAAACCAAGCATTAACATAGAATGAAAACAAGGGATGTTGCAGTAGAGTTGGACTCACCACAGCTCTTATAAGATGAAGAAGAAGGCCTGATGAATGGAAATGAATGGCTATCATGGCCCACACCAACTGCTTCTGTTTGGTTCAACAGAATATGACCTGTCTATACTTCCTTGTTCCCATACATAGCATAGTTCTGGTACTGTCCTTATAAAAATTACTTAGGACAGAGAATGAAAAACCTTTCATTTACCTTTCTCCGCAAAGGAAAAAGTATTCTTATTGCTGTACATGACCCTCCCAAAAAAACCTAAAAACTCCAACCCCAGAAACACACCAACATCTCCCACACATACACCCAGAGAACCTTTTAATACAGAGATATACTGAAATGGAAATTAATATTCTGGAGAACTGAGACAGAGGGTAACATGTTCAACTGTGGCCATCCAGATCTTTCTCATGATTCTTCTACCTCACTATTCTACATACAAGTGCTGCTGCTTTTCTTCATAACCCTTGAACTCCACCACTCTCAACTTCCCCTCTTCCCAAAGAAAAAAAATAGAAAAAAAAAAAGTCTACTCTAGACTGCAACCAAACGCAGCAGATATCACAATAACATAGTCCTTCAGATATTTAGGTAATTTACCAAGTTATTTTCCTTTTGCAAAGGAAGGTGAGAGATATTGTTGGGGTAATTGGAGAGAATGTCTTGTATAAAATTTTATAGTCCTTTACTTCCTTCCCGCCAGGTATCTTTGGCTTTTGCTACAGAAACCTTTGCAAAGTTAATTCTAAAATCCACTAATACTTGTTTGTCAAGTTATATTTCATAGTTCCTAGCTTACATTAAAAAAAAGACTATCATATAATTTTGGGGTAACACATACTAAATGAAACACAAGTAAGTAACACAAACAATAACAAGAAATCTTTGCGGTACTATAAAGAGTTTTAATCAAAGTTAGAGAGTAGAAATACCTGTGCTTTTCATTATTTTAGCCTAAAAATTAATGGATTCCTGTTAGCAAAAGGGGCTGGATAGCATTTGTGGAACCATACAATAGAGTCTCATGGGAAGATCCTAAAATTATTGTAGGTAAATTTTTTCTGACAAAAGTTGTCTAATCTTTATTTTAACAGGTCCAGCAGTGGAAGTTCTGAGGCTCCCCCAAGCAGTCTATTCCAACATTTGCCTCTCAATACCCGTGCTTCCCTTCCAATCTCCAACTATCATTTTTCTTATTATAGTTTACTACCTTCTTTCTCTTATGCTGGATGGACATTAAGAATAATTTCTTTCTACTTTACTGTTATTTTAATATAGCTAAAGACGGTCCCATAAAAGTCTCTGTTTCTTAGCCTGAAGAACAACAGTTCCTCCTGCCATCTCTAGGAACACATTATTCCTACATCTTTCTTGATTCAGCAATCTTTTCTTAGTTCTTCCCAAATAGTTCACACCTCACTTGGAACAACTCATGGGTCAGTTACACACAAGCTGCTAAACAATGAATAGCTGTAGATTAACACATACATAAACCTTAACCTCTTTTTAATTTACATTTCTGAAATACTAGAGTGCAACTACTATACACTGTACACTTCTCTCTCAGTCTTCAGAGTTTGAGCATAATATCAGTACCTCAATCATTTGACACACTTTGGAAATCAGACAGAGAGTCTGGACTCCTCCCTAAACCTGTTATTCCAGATTCTGGGTTAGTACTGTATTTGTGAGGAATCAGACCTCTGGAACTGATCTCCAGAGGAGTTTGAGTATTACAATAATTACATAAAAATAATCTGATTAAATTATATGATTCTGTGTGGGAGACAGTGGTACTGATACTGCATGAAATGATAAAAACCTGGTCACCTTTAGTCTAAAACAGCAATATCTACTAGCAACAAGCAATTACACAGTGAAGTTAATTACCTGTTTTGGTATGGCGGTATGTATTCTTCCTTCAGCTACAGTTTTTAATACATATCTTTGTATTCTTTCTGCAATTTTCCTTTAATTTTTTTACATATTTAAGTGTTATTTCTGTGCTTGTTTGGTTTTAAGATGCTATTGACTTTTTATATCAATTCTTTGTATCTCCATGAAAAAACTCACAAATTAAATATATATCCAAGGTAAAAATTTTGGAATTACCTTATGCCAACTCCCTTGAGAATTAACCTAGCTTTGAAAAAAAGGTTTGAGCAGGTCCTTCTGCCTTTCACTCTCTACAATTTCAAGAAAAAAGAATTAAAGTTTTCTGTATCATATTAACTATGGCTTCACTCATGATGTCTGGATACTCTTACGCTTTTAATAACTGTCTGCATTTGCACAGATAAGCTGAGTCTTCCTCTCCTTAGGCTCTGAAACACTTACCTGATCCTGTTACATTTTCCTTCAGAATCAGTTCTTACAGGGACTACTTGTACTTCGCAAATTTCCTGTTGATGGTCTTCTGTGGTACGTGAGGAAAGAGAACAAATGAGAGAAATAATGAGGGTTTCTTATCATCATTAACTTTCCTTGCAGTTGTATAACCTTTTTTTATATCTTAACTGTAAAAACATTCTGATTTCCTGAAATCTACCATGATCATCAGTAGGCATTCCCAATTACCACTTCATTTGTTGATGTTCTTTCTTTTTTAAGGTAACATGTTATCTACAGGCTTAATTTCTTCAGGCAGAATATTTAGCATTTGGACTCAGTGGTCTAAAAGATAGTTTCCAACCTAAACAATTTTATGATTCTATGATTTCTAGAGGGTTTTAGCCATTTTATAAACACATGTAATTATAAATATATTTATACACACTGACTTATTCAGGTATTTCAAGACAAGCTATTTTCTATTTAAGTAACAAGATCATTTTCAGTAGAAATCAACCACAACTATGTTCTCCACACTTTCTCAAAGAACAACTCTTGCACTCATATCCTCATTATCAGTTCTGTTCTTTCAAGTTACCATAATGGAGACTAAGGAGACAAGCAAAGCACCTCCTAAAGACCTGAAGAACTGGTTTTCCAGAGGCAAGAAATCTATTCCTCAACTGCTCCCAGGCAGACAAAGTAGCTGCATGCAGAATTCGGCTATGAAGAAGGGAGTTAGCATCACTGAATGCAAAGATTTCTCATTCTGAATTTTCATGCTGACTCAAGCAGAGCAAAGGGAACTTCTGAAGTGGAAGAAGAGTTTAGATTTGTTCTGTCCTTGACTCTTATACTCAAGCTGCCAACAATGTTGACTATTATACTTAAGCTACTAATGAGAGGGTTGGAACTTGTGAAATACGTGCTGATCTCTTGTGCACTGGACTAAAAGAGCTGATCATTGCCTCATCCATATGATAATCTGAATGAATAGGCTTTTTATTAGGACAAGCAATTTACTTGTTGTTTTTGTTTGGAAGGCAGAACTACCAAATAAATTCATAATACTATATTTTGATAGCAAATAGGGACAACTGAGACCTGGTTTGATAAGTTAAACAATTACCAGCCTCAACATCTATTATAAACACTGATAAGAAATGTTATGGTATTACCATGCGCTCATTGACCTCTCTCTATTCAAGTTGCTGTTGAAAACTTATCTGATATAAAAAAGAACAATGAGGAAGTGTTTTAATAAAATTGAGCTTTACCATCCAACTTCTTGGCCTGAGCAAGGCACACTTCTGAGAACATATAATTGATAGGGAACTATCAATTCCAACTCCAATATTCACATAAAGATTCATCTAAGAACAGCCTGAATCCTTCTCTGAGTTGACAGAAGTCTGTGGGACTTTGCAGAAACAGGAGAAACCTGCCTAAGCAAATGGTCCTACTGGATCACAGCTTAATTTTTAAGTAGCAAGTGTACAGTCCAACTCTATCACATTAGCTATTTCCAAAATTATTGCAATGACAAATGTGCACATTCAGGTAATGTCACCTATTGCTGTTTTAAGAGATTACAGGCGAAAGCAAGAGTCTGCACAAACAAGCACTTATTTATGTGCTTCACTGGTAATCCCACTGACCCTAAGGGGTCTTAGAGTGCAAAAAGCCTCTACATGAATAAACTAGCTGTGTTTTTACTTGAGTTTCTAACATAATATCATATATACTTTTACATAAGCACGTTTTATAAAAGTAGTTTGCTATTGCTTCTTGGCAGCATTGTTGGTCTTTATAGAACCATCCCCAAAAGGTATATTTAACAGTACTTAGGAATATCTGTGATATTAGAACTACAGGACCCGTTCTTTTATTTTTTAATTCTCCTGTAACTTGTCTTTGATACATGAAATTTTTTAATTTTGTGATCGTCCAATGAGAAAGGCAATCAGATTTTTACAATCAGTAACGTGAATGTTATTTCACAGGGTGATGGACTTGATTTGATATTGTGGTTACATCATCGCTAGGATTCCTAACTGAATGTGTGTAGAAAAGTGATTTCTTGAATTTTTGCATTAATATACATGATCCCTTTTCTGCAGACTGTTGTTTTATTTCTTTCCCCGCTAGAATATAACAGCATATAAAATCTGAGGCCAAACAATGAAATAGCAGTCTAAAAGGTTAAGGACCCTTTGATCAGTGTATTAAAGACTTGTTCACAGATGAACCATTGGGCTTCCAAAGTTTTATGTTAAAAGTTAATATGCTTAAGATAATCAATCTCAGCTGCACTAGACCTTAAGTAATTTTGTTTCTATCATCAAACAAGCCTTATGGGGTTGAATATAGTGGTAGTTCATAATGAAGCACTTCGTATAGAAGCAGCTGTCTCCTCACCTGTTTCCCAGTTCATCTAGAGGCCTGGAGAAATTCTTCAATTTAGCAAGCAAACTTAAGTCATTATTAGAAATGACAGGGAAACCTGATGAAATTGTACTTTCAATTGGAAAACAAAATTGCAATCAGACCAACATGATTTCCTCATGGTCTGACCATGCTAATGCCAAGTCGAGACATGGGCAAATGTATTTAAAAGTCATAATGGAGTATTACCATGCAATCTCTTTTGACTGGCCCTTATTAATATAAAACTTCAATTTGCATGTAAATGCGGTCAACTTTCATATCATCAAAATACATGAGGCCTGGGAAAGTAATGAATTGAAGTTTGATGCGGCAATTACGGACGTTTATAAAGAATTTTAAAGAGGTCATTCTAGCCTTGGCTGAGAAAATGAGGAAATCAACAGGGAATATTGTCAATATAGCAACAGTGGGAGTTGGAGTCAGTCCCAGGTGTTAGAAGGCCAGATGATGATTAATAGAGAGGGAGTATGAAGCCTTTCACCCAGAAGGACTGGGCTGGACCTGAGGCTCAATAACAGAAATCTCATGAAAAGGTTCTTGCTGGGTTCCCACTTTAGCTGCCTCGAAATATGTTCCAGAGGGAATAAAGTAGCAAGTGTTTATGAGAGAGAGCAGTGCTGAAGGTTTAATTGGGCTCTACATCCTTTCAGCTCCCTTCAGTAGTTGATATGCAGTTTAACCTTTTTTTCCCTACCTCAAATTCTCCAGTGCCACTGGGATTTTAATAAGGCACTAACTTGATAGCTTGGAAAAACACTGACTTTGCTGCTAAATAGAGTTAAACTGCTTTATTGTGTCCTAATGACAATTTTTAAATCTCTTGATTTCTAAACTAAGCAAAAAAAGAAATCCCTAAAAAATATTTTCATATTGCTTGAACATTTTTTTAAATCTAAAAAATGGTGCACAGGGGCTTTCTTTCTTCCTCTGTTCCCTGAAAAATTTCAGATGGAAAAGAAATTTAAATGAGTGAAAAAAATCAATGCCAAAATGAAAACAGACCCACACAGTTATACTTCTTTAAAAGCATATCCCACTTCCATAAGGAAAAAGCCTTCTAAAGAGTGAACACAGCCCTGTGGCACCTGATGAGAGGGACTCAAAACAGGGAGGAACTCATTTTTAGTAGATAATGCACCAGTGACTGGAATCTCATCATCACATAACATCGTGTGTTTTGGTGTAATTGCTTAGACCAGTCTGAAATGAATTAAACACTTCCATTGGGCTGATTTTCCAAACCAGCAGTTCCTTATGCACACTCAGCAAAGGTGTCACCAATTATATACAGAACCCTAAACCATGAAGGACCAGGCCCCACGTTCCTCTTACTGTCTCAGGCTGGCACAGTTTTTGTGGTGGTAGCCAACTGATTTCAGCATGCTATGGTTTAGTTTTCCTACCTATAAATAGAAACCTATAGTGTGGTTATCGTCACAGGATTGAGAATGAAGCTTAATTAATAAATATTTATTAATTACTTTGGGATCTTAAAGTGGAAAGTGATAAAAGTGGATTGATTTTTTTTTTTTAACATTGTCATGTAAAGCAAGCCATATATCTGGTAAAATGTTTCTTCTGCACAATTAAAATCAAGGTCACTGGCAGAGATCATAGAAAAGTAAATAATGGAATAAAAATCAATTCATCTACAGAATAAGATTAATTTTAGTTTTCTTAATTCCTTCTACTCCTGTTTTCTCCTTTTGTTCTCAAAACTTACTTTGCAGTTACATTATTTCTAATAAATCTCTAGATTAGCTAAGCATTTTAGGTTACATTAATTAAAGCAAGATAAGAAATGACATTCAAGATTTCTTAGATGCTACAATACATTATATAGAGAGAATAAGCTTCAACAAAGTTTAAGAAATAAGTAAATAATCTGACCAGCACTTTGAAATCATATTATAAGAAGTATTTTTTATTGTCGCTTCTACTTTTCATAGGAATACATTTTTGGTTCTGTAGCTCAAATAAGCATAGGAAAATATTCACTGGCAAACTGAAATTCTCAGAGCAGAGCATCTCTTTCCCTATTACTTTACCAGGCTTATAGACAGACTATTCTCCCAAGGGGTGGCATGGTAAATGAACGTTTATATTTCTGTAACCCTTGAGACTCCTTGGCCTAAACATTTGTAACTCTCGGTGATTTGGATGATGAGTGAAAAAGAGACTGCTGTTATTAAACAAAGAAGGTTAAAAATATTAGAGGCAACATTTATGGTCTGCTACAGAAGTCTGATTTCTTAACCACTTTCCTGATAAATTTACAGAATCTGATATGTAATCAGGGGAAGTTATAATTTTTCAGTAGCCTTGAGAGCAAGACTGATGAAAAAAGAAAATATCAGGAATGTAGGGAAGGTGTTAGATCTATTCTAAACTTTACATAAACTTTAGTAATTAGGATTTCTTTTACTGTTCTGTAAAAGAAGAGTACCTTTATGCATGTAAGAGAATGATCAATCATTACTAATGTAGTTGTGTCAACATTATCTGGTATTTTATTCAATGTTTGACACCATAAACAGTCAAGAACATTTAATCTTGGTGAATAAAGCAAAAGTCATAAGACAATAACTTTATGATTCTACTTTGTAGGGTAAGTAAAAGAAAGAAAAACAAACCCAGAAGTCTGAATCTTCATTAGATGGCTGGTAAACTGGACTTATGGACAAAACAAATTCAGAAAATCCTGGAAAACATTATTTTTCTTTAGCTGGCAAAATACTCTGCAATATAATAGAAATTAGGGGAAAAATAGAAACCTTAATCTTGATAATTAAGCAACAGTATAGGAAAAAATACCAGATAGCAGTATACTACATTTGAGGAATGTCTTATGCAAAAGGACTCATTGACAGACCACAGGTTTTGCAGATAAAAAGATTCCAAAAATTTGAATCTATAGAATTTAGGAAATGCCACATAGAGAATTATTTGAATCAAGCACTGAGGAAAGTGCTGAGGAAGCAGTGATATTTTGACACAAGCGTTGATTTCACTTCAGAAGAAAAATGACATTTAGCCCATGGACTAGACTAACATGGAACTATCATCACTGTTTCACCTCTCAAGGCTGCTCTTAATGATTCTCAATGAATTCTAAACTATGCATCATCAGAGAGATGTGGGTTGTTATACCCCTGGCATGAAACACTTAATATCACAGACCCAATTTCTCAACATGATCCCATGACTGGTGAGCTTTGTCACCAGTTCTGGGAGAGCACACCCCTATTTTTAGTTGTAAACGGGTCACTAAGCACCACAAACACAGGAGCCTTGAGGCCATAAGGAGCCAGGAGGAAACACGGTGGAAAGAAACTCAGGGGGGAAGAAGAGAGTTCTCATCATTATTGATCAGATTATTTGTTCATTAATAAATTATATAGTCAATAGACAGGAACAGAACTAAATCCAGCTAACAGGGACCAGAAATTCATGTATTAGTTTACTTACTACTCTAGCCTTTATAAAAGATCTCAATATAATCTGCCTGTCTAGACCATGATTTCTTATTACTAATCTACCTGGCTTATTAGAGTTCTTAGGAAGACTTGAAGACTGCTCATTCCCTCACCATCTTTAAATCACAAAAGACTTTAGCTGCCTGAGAATCTGTCTGTCTATTCAGACTGAAGTGCATCTAAGCACACAAAGAAAATGCCTCCAGAACATAAAAACAACATAAAAGAAAAATTTGCACTGTGGCAGAATAGTTTTGGTACTTATTTTGACTTAAGCGTCTTTGGGAGTTATTCAGTACTTGCACCCTTCCCTGAGGTTCATATATCTGTGATTTAGAAAATAGAGGTTCAAAACTGCAGAAAGGCAAAAGAATTAATCTTTAGTGAGGAACTTCTTGTTTAATTCAAAAGCTAGCACTTATACTACAGGTAGGTGGTCTCCTGTATTCCAGCAGCATAAAAGCTCATAAATAGCTCTGATATTTGGGAGTAATGTACATAGTCATATCTCCAAAGTCCTAGGGATGGGCATGTACACCCTGGAAGGATGACAAGACAAAGAAGGAAAGCACAAGCAAGTACTTTTCAGACACACCAATAGGTGATATGGATGCCTTGGATCATATGCATCTTATCTTAATCAGTCAATCTGAGTGCAATCACAAGAAAGGAAAAAATTAAGAAAAAAAGTTGGAAAGCACTGAAATAAGGAATTTTGTTGTACATTAAAAAAAAAATCTGCAAGGAACAAAAATAAAACAAAGAAAAACCCCACCTATATTTGTATAGAGAAAGGATTACTAGACAAAGCTGTTGTTCCTCAGTAGGAACCTAAAGCATATATTGTCTTACTCTTTTAAAAACGTGTTAATTATTCCATTACTAATTCCCACAGTACTGCCTTTCATCTTCACAGCTGATAAACACTCAACACAAGAAAGTTCCTTTGGATTCTATCTCACACTGATATTCTGTTTCTCAAACCAAAATATCATCTAAACTCACTGCAAGTCGAACTTACTCAGACCCCTGCCCTGAGAAAATCTGCTTTCTTAGTTCTCATCCTTTTCTCTACTCAACTGTTACTCCTTCAGACCACCTACTTAACTTGCCTTCAAGTTTCTTTGCTCCTCCTCTTCCTTTCACATATCTTTAACTGTCTCCACCTTCCTATACCTGCGTTTTTCTTACCCTCTAGTTCATAACTTCTTTCATTTAAATAGATGTTTCACATACCGTTACGTTCTTCTAGCCCCTTTTTCTTCCTAATCAAGCTCCTTTCCCAGTCTAGCTTCTTTTCTTTCTCCACCACCCCTTTTTTTGCCTCAGAAATTCTCTTTGCATACTCCTCTTCTCTTCTGTCCTTTTACCTTACCTTTCTCCCATTTCTCTTTTACTGCCTCCAAATTCTTCCAGGTCAATTACTGAATCACCCGATCTCAAGGCTTGATTTCAAGACCCATGAAATATGCCACGTGATGTGCAGAAGCAGTTCTTGCTGTCTCAAAGTTTATGCTTTTCCCAAAATGTATGTATGCACTTTAAGATAAGTTCAATTTTTAAAAGAGAATCATTTATGCTATGCTACTGTAGAGCAAGATAACAAAGTTATTAAAGAGATAAGACTGTCAATGTCCTTTTGAGATCCCAAATCCATATGGCACAATATGTTTTCTTCAGCAGTGTTGAACAGAAGATGTCTGGAGAAAAGTGAAAGTCATACTTTCTGCTCTTCTATTAGGGGGACTATAGGCTTTGTGTTGGGTTCATTGGCTGAAGAAGTCTGTCTTAGCAGATTTATAAACTGACTTTTCACTCTATAGGGTTCGTCTCTGTCATGTTACAGAAATCTTGTTTCAGGAGCTAACAATAACAGAATCACCAAATCTGATCCCAGCTAAGGGGGAGAAGCTATATTAAGACCTGTAAGGGCAGGTAGCTTTGCATCAATACACAGATTCAGCTGGTTATCAGTAATTGAGAACAGACCTCCCAGTGATGCAATGGCAAGGGGTTTATGCCTTTTATGTAGCTAAAGGTCACAGTTTATTCTGACCATAACACCTTGTAATCCTCAGTTTGTAGGTTAGCTGACCTTGGAGCTCTGCTTCACATACAGAGGCTGAAGCTTTTGTTTGTAGCCTTCAGTTCAATGTCACTGTGCAATCAACAGAGCATCAGGCGAGATTTGTTGCTCCTTACTCAGTTTTTGCTCTTTACTCAACTTTCTCATCACTGATTTGGGTTAAAGTCCATTTTGATCTCTGGAGCTTACTAAATGTTGAGCTGCACTAGTTACTCTTTTCAATGGATGTATGAAGCGGCTCTAGAAGTTTTCAGTGTAACAAAATTTTTCCAATGTCGCTTTTGTACAAAGTAGGTTGTTTCCTTAAAAGCCTGTATCACTAAGTCGGGTTTTTTTCCTGTTACATATTAAGCATAAACAAAAGTGAATGCTACTTCTGTTTGATGAAAAAGCTAAATCATTGTCCTCCAGAAGCTCCCAGGCAGGCTCTTATACAAAGAGTAAGATCGCAAAATGTTTTCAGATTTCATAACTGGTCATAAACTGATCATTCCTTGCATATGGACAAATATGCTATTGTGTATCTTTGAAATTTGCCAGCTAGTGTATGCAAGATGCTTTTTCTTCTCTCCTCTACCATTTTTTCTGTGCCTATCAGTTGCATAGTTGAAAGATTTTGAATCCTTATTCATAGAGGAGGGATCCAGTTTAAGAGATGTTATATGTTGATGTAATGGTAATAGTTGGAGCAAGGATGTGTGATATAGGTAAGCTGAATATATATATATATATAAACTGAATACATATCCTAACAAAATTTATGGTATGCATAAACTACATGCATATTCTAACAACAGAATAGCTTGTGTCCCAAAGGCCTTCAAAGTAAATAGAAGAAAATGACAGTATTACAATGGAGATTGAAAACAAAGTAGCACTAACTATAAGTAGTAGCATGAAAAGCAGCAATGACAACACCTTGTCTTTCTCAGCACTGAAGTATATCACCACACAGGTAGCACAAGTATACTTGTACATGTGTGTATAGGTTGCATAAGAGAGCAGAGATTTGAAGAAGGATCATGATCTCTTTCCATCCTTTTTTCCTCCATCAATTTCTCTGTATCAATCCACAGTAAAAAATAAATACCCTTTTTTTTGAAAGTGTCATTAGTTGCTTCATTGCTTATATGATTTTTTTCCCCCAGATCCTTCTATATGTAACCACTAGTTCTAATTCCAGCCCTATTTGTGGGACTTCCTCTGTAAAATGATTCGGACATTCTCTCTTTTTTCAGTCTTAGCTACTAGTTCTGTCTCTCTAGAAGCAGAATATAGATTTGCTGATAACTGTCATGATAATCTCATTGCCATTACTATGTTATGATTTATCAAGCTGTCGATTTGTGAACCACTGATTGTGATCACATACATTTTGAACTAGTATGGAAATCTCCATCTTTGCATTTCATTTTGTCTTGGAACTGGCCATTAACAGTTTAGTCTCCTTCTTTGACTGTCTCTGAATGAGGAAGATTATGCTAATTGTGTGTTTTTCACTGATTTCAGAAAAAAGAAAGAAACATGATCATCATCTGTGATAGTCTGTTTGACTTAAACATTAATGGTATTTGGATTAATCTCCCATGGTTACGGTGGGCAAAAAACTAACCACAGAATGTTTGCATTCTTTAACCATTTTTTTTTACTCCCTTTGCGTGACATAACTCTTTACAAGACACAACTCTTTACAACACACCCTCTCTTTCCGATATTTATTGCTTTTGGCCTAACAGTATGCACACTATCCCTAGTGAACAAAAAACACAGTTTTTCAATGCATCCCAATGAGAACCACAGGAATTGTCTAATAAGAAAAATTATACTTCCTTCTAGAGACGAGAATACCTCTGGATGAATTGCACTTGTCTTGACTTCCAGTCAATTCTATAGTGAGTTTCGGAATGGTCTTCTAAATTTTTGATAGTCCTGTTGCAATCTTGTTGGGATGGGCTAGAGAACAACAAGGTAAGATCTTATCCCTCATCCTAGTTCATGATACTATCCTAGACAGCAACTACTACTTATAAAAGACAGGAAAAGTAAGGATAATGGAAGACGTGTATTATAATAATGCAGTTATCAGGCTGATTATGAAAATAATTGTGTAGTTGAGCTTTCAGTTGGAATTGATCTTGTCATACTGAGGTAAAATGGACAAACAAAGCAGACCAACACACACAAACACACATCCCCCCTCCACCCAAAAAAAAAAAAAAAAAAAACACAAAAAAAAAAAAAAAAAAAAACCCACAAAAAAAAAAAAAAAAAAAAAAAAAAAAAAAGAAAAGGAAAAGGAAAAGGAAAAAAAAAGGAAAGAAGAGAAAAAAGAGGGGGGAAAAGGAAAGAAGGAAAAAGAAACAAAACACAAAAAAACCCACCTAACTGAAACAAACTCTCTCATATGGACCCCTCACTTCAAGAAAGACATTGAGGTGCTGGAGCATGTCCAGAGAAAGAGAATGGTGAAAGGTCTAGAGAGTAATTCCCATGAGAATTTCCTGAGAGAGTTAGGGCTGTTAAGCAGGAGAAAGGGAAGCTTGAGGGACCTTATCACCCTCTACAACTCTCTGAAAGGAGGCTACAGCCAGGTGGGGGTTGATCTCTTCCCCCAGGCAGCCAGTGACAGGACAAGGGGAAATGGCCTCAAGCTGAACCAGGGAAGGTTCAGACTGTTCATCATGAAGCCTTTCTTCAGGGAAAGAGTTGTTATGCATTGGAATGGACTGCCCAGGGAAGTGATGGAGTCACTGTACTCGGAAGTGTTCAAGAAATGGTTGGATTTAATGCTAAGGTTTAGTTGACATGGTAGAGTTTGGTCAAATGTTGGACTTAATGAACTTGGAGGTGTTTTACAACCTAAATTATTCTGTGATCTCTGAAGTATGGTGGAAAATTATCAGATTTTTTTGCAGTACCACAAGATACTGTATAACCAGTGAAAGGCTGGGAATCAAGCAACAGTTACTGGACTGGAAGTAAGAAGGGAACACAGGACTGAATGTTTTGAATGAGGGAATATTGCTTTTAATCATTTTATTTACTCCCTTACCACAAGATGATAAATTACAATTCTGCATTCTGACTGACCTGAAACCAGCACGAGTAGCTACCCTATCAGGTACTACTGTTCCCCAGAAAACTCTACAGATGACAAGCAGGAACCAAGTATGTAGTCACTCAGCAGTTCTCCTGACTCCTTGCGCAGTACTTCTGGATGATATAGTACAATTCATAGTCATATGGTGTCACTAGAATATTCTGCAACACAACAAAAGTTGAAAACTTGATAACGCTGATAAGTGAAACACATATTAGTTCAGATTTGTATTGAACTCCATATAAAATAAATAAGACAAGGAGTTCTGTACTGATTGCATTATTCCTTTTCATATTTAATTCAACAAAACCTCTCTGTTTTAGAATCCACTTCTTACAGATATGTCAATGTCTTCAGAATTCAGAACTACTTTGTAACATAAACCAGAAAGTTGCTATAGAATTGAAGTAGTGTGCTGCCAAGTAGCAATGTCTTTGTGGATAAAATAGTTTTATTTTATTCTTTTGTGCCAACAAAAAAGACATCAAAATTATAAAAGTAACTTTACTATAATATTAATGAATTCTATTGAATTCTACATTTTCATTACAATTTTTCTGAGGATGAAATCTACTTTTTAGTTTTGCAAATATTTTTCATGTTTGGTATGTTTCATGTACGACTGTTTGTCACATTCATATCATCTCCAAGATTTGAGTAAGAGCTTGCATTTCATAGCTTAAGATTTGACTTTACATTCTTCTGTCAATATCAGTTGCACCCTTTGCCTGATCTTCTTTTTCTTGATTTACTGAATCTTAGTTACATTGTATTATTTTCTTTTTCTCTCCCTTACTCTTTTTTTTTCCTACAATGCTTTTTTAACCTTTCCCTCCTTTTTTCTACTAATTCCTGTATTTCCTAATCATGTCCCACTTTCTCACCCTTTTGAATTGGAGAACACGGTTTGGCAGCCAGAGTAATTCTCTGTGGAAACAACAAATAAGAGAAAGAACAAAGGATATTTATGCAAAGGGCTTTTCTTTTTGCATAATATTTAGCCCTTCAAAGGTCAGTGGGGCTGATGTCCACGCAGTTAAGAAGAAAAACCTTTGATAGTCCAGAAATTTGGGGAGCTGCTGGGATGTAACTCCAAACCTTGTTTCAAATAAAGATATGGAAAAGAATTCAGGATAATTGATAAGCATAACTGTAAACATTTTAAAAACTATTTTTACATGAAGACCCAAACACTGTATAAAATATTTCCACTTTAAGAAAAATACTGTCTGCACTTGCTCCTACTGGCAATGCGTATTTAGGTTGTGACTATTTCCTGAATTGTGAACAAAATATCCAGAGGCTCAATGAGTTAAATTGTCATTGAGAGGGAGTGAAATGATAAAGGAACAAAAAAGTTGCCATATAAACTCTCTGAGAGTTAACTAGACTTAGTATTGCTAAAGTTTGTTACTTTTGTTACATATAAAACTGTCATTTTTTTAACATTATGTGTAATGCTTTGCAATGTCATTCTGCCTAGAGACAAATATATATGAGTTTATAAACAGGTAATTCTGTTTTGTTATAATTTAGTTTTTGTTTGTAAGAAACTCACCTTCTTGCAACACTGATGACATCAAGAGGAATTACTGTAGAATTCAAAGGCACTGCATCTATGTTGACAGTTTCAGTAGTGTATAATGTTTAATTTTTAATCTCATGAGCTATATGTGTGGTTAATGTAGTTTGCATTTAAATCCTTGGTACTCATTTATCATATTGAAAATTTGAAATAAACTTTAAGTTTCAAAATAGTAAAATAAACACAAGCTTGAAACATTAATTAGTGAATTTATAGTTAATCTAATCCAAGTCGGAAATACTATAGAATAATTGCCATTGTTTTTGAATATTTCACCGTAATAAACATGGATTACTTGACACCAAAACAATGATCGGAATGATTCACACTTTTAACAATGGAATTCGAATTATAATGATTATAATTTTACATGAGTATAGAAACATATTTGCAGGTTGAGTATAGAAAATAAGAAATATTATCAGGCCTCAAAACATAAATTTTATGATGTATTTTTAAACATTGATATGAAAGCAAACTTCACTCTATGTTCACAAATATTCCTTTCTTATTTTTTTTAATTTTACATTACTCATTGAAAAGGAGATCAACCCAACTGGTTAAATGTAAAGACATATGTTTAGTATTAAACTTATGATTTTTCATGTGAAAAATATGGTAAGATTTGTTCAAAAGCTGAAAGGATGGCATTCCTTAATCAAAGCAAGTATAAAACAAGAGTAGAACAAGGCTCTTCTGTTCCTGATACTCAAGATTTCTTGAAGGCAACAAGTGTGATAAGAATGACCATTTTTCCCTTCACTTGTGTCCTGGCCATTCAGTTTTGCTGCATGTCTCATGTAGGTTTTTCACAGCATTATGCAAGAGGTGGCTGCTCCAAAAACTCATGTAAACCTGGAGCAAGTTAATTTTTCACAACAACAATCTTTATGATTTTCTGATGAAACAGCTGAGCCTAATACTGTGCTTTGCTAGTCCTGGAAAGCTGTTGCTGTCAGTATTTTGATGCAAGTGGACAAAAAATATCTTTTGAAGAACATGAACAGCTTAAGTTTTTGACAATAACATGTTCTTATAAAGTGATAGTTTCTACCTTGCAGGGACTAAAGAAAGTATTGTTGAAAAAATTCATTGGATCTCACACCACTAATTAAGTGTTGAGAACTGACAGCTATATTATTAGTGGGGTGTATACACTTCTAATTTCTAGGTTTGGTTTGCTACTCGTGCTACTGCTAAGTCTGACCTAAAAGAGTTTCATGCTCAGAAGCACTTATGTGTTTGTCATAGTTTGTCTCATTTTTATTTGCTAGTCAAAGAGTAGTAGGTTTGAATCAAATATATGGCATAAGATGTATCATTCATCCAACCAAACTCAGACACATCTAAGCAAACCAGTCTGTTTCTACTTTCAGTGAAGCGAGTTGTATGATTTATAGAGCCCAATTTAACAAGACAAAGAGTCTGAAGGCAGAGATGCAATTGGAAACATAATTTTTATTTGAAGTAGTATCTTAAAATAAAACTTTCTGAAATTTATATCTAAGGAGATTAGTGCAGTCTTCATTCTGAAGTAAGATGTCCAGTGCGAAAATACTGACAGCTGAGCTATAAACAGGAAATGCATGCCAAAAGAGTAAAATAATACATAAAATAGAAAGAATATCTCAATTTTTAAACTTAACGTAAATTTTTTTTCTTCTATTTTTGCTAGTTTTGTATCAGAGGTCAGTTCATCTGAATTTTCTTTAAAACCCTCACTTTAAAATTACTTATTTCTCTCTATTGCCTATGAAAGGAGACTCAAGTGACTAATTCAGACATAAGCAACTAATTTTTAGTTGCCAAAGTAAGGGCAGGTGGATTTCATCTATATTCTCTTAAAAAGAGAAAATGTCCTTATTTTTTAACAATATACAGAATAGGACCAAGCAACAAACCATATAGAAATGAGTGTCTAGAGTTTTCTATTGAGGTAAAGAACAATGTTGCTGAGGTTTTAATTATTTTAAGTCATATTCCGCACTACAAAACTTTTTGGATCTACAAATGAAATTAAAACTTAATTAAATTTGGCCATTTTAGAGTTTGGGGGATTGGAGAGGTGTTCTATGTGACTTAAAATAACATTTTTGTTTTAGACTTAAAGGATAAAAATGGATGTCGTCTGGAAGATCTAATGGTGCAGAGGAAAAAAGTAATGAATATATATATTGTCATTATGGCTATTTAAATTCCTCATCTCATCTAAATAGCACACGAAACCAAGATGCTGAAGAAAAACACCAGGTCATCAATTTAACAGTTCTGCTCAGAGTTTTTACAAATTTGGCAAATATTTGAGAAAACTTATTTTGTTCACCCATCTACTGACACTCAAAACCCAGAGAGTTTAAAATGTATGAGAGAAAGGAAAACATTGTGTAATTTTGTTAACCCAAGAGAAATAAGAATCTTATTTCATCCTCTGTGAATAGCAATATCCAAGTTATATCTCAGGTAAGAATCTTCTTTTGAGGCAACTCTTTTCCAGACAAAGGTTCACGGTTAATTTAGAGAAAAGAATAAGAGAATAAAGTATAAGAATAACCTTAAAATGCTAGGGTTCATGGGAACCTCATGAGGTTCAACAAGATTGAGTGCAAGGTCCTCCACATGAGTTGGATTAACACCTGGTATCAATAAAGATCAAGAGCAGCCCTGCCAGGAAGGAGTTGGGGGTACTGGTGGGTGAGAGGCTGCACAGGAGCTGGCAACATGTACTCTCAGCCCAGAGAACCAACTGCATCCTGGGCTGCACCAAAAGAAAGGTGGTCAGCAGGTCAAGAGAGGTGATTCTATCCTTGTACTCCATCCTGGTGAGATCTCACATGGAGTACTGCATCCAGTTCTGGGGATATCAACGTAAGAAGGACCTGGACCTGTTGGAGCTCTCTATTTTTGCTCTCTAGTCTCTTCGGCTTTCAGCGGAGAAGGGACTGTGATCTGCCTCAGCGGCTTCTTTTCCTTTTTGGGCTGTTTTTGGCTTGCTTTTCATCTGAGACCTGCTGTCATCTCCGGGCCTGCTCGGTGGGACCCTCCAAGGGGGATCGTCGAAGAGGGTCACAAAGAGGATCAGAGGACTGAAACAACTCCCCTATGAAGACAGGCTGAGAGAGTTGGAGTTGCTCAGCCTGGAGAAAAGAAGGCTCTGGAGAGGCCTGATTGTGTCTTATGAATACTTACAGAGGGCTTATAAAAAAAATGGGAATAAACCTTTTAGCCAGGCCTATTGCTGCAAGGACAAGAGATGATGTTTTTAAAATAAAAGAGGATACAATTAGGTTAGATGTAAGGAAGATATTTTTTAACATTAAAGTAGTGAAACATTGGAACAGTTTGCCCAAAGTGGTGGTAGACATTCCATCCCTGGAAACATTCAAGTTCAAGGCAGACAGGGCTCTGACCAGTATGATTTCATGGGAGATGTCCCTTCTCACTACAGGGGGTTTGGACTAGATGACCTTGAGAGTTCACTTCCAACCCAAACCATTCTATGAGTCTACGATAATGCTGGATCGATAGGATTTACTAGTATAAGATATCGTATCTGAGAAGGGTGAATATAATTTAAAGTATTTCTTGTCTGTGTCATGGGATTCATGCCTTGGTAGTTAATTGTGCCACTAGAGCAGGAAAATATATGATGTCTTTTTCTTGGGAAATTATAAGCCCCCAAGTAGAAAATACGCTCCACAGTACTGTGTCTTTTTATTGTTTAGTCAATTAAATAATGTAATATTTTAATATAACTCCTATGAATTTTCAAATTTCACCAGTGACATTCCTGTTATCCCATGAGTCCTCAAAGGTAACCCGAGGAAAATTATGCTTGATTTGGGAACAGAAACAGAGAAAAAGTTGTTTAGTGCAGTTTTCAAACTTCATATTTTATTCATATTTACTTCATACCCACAAATTATTTTGATTTAGAATGCATTGAAATACTTCATTAATTAATTCCTTGATTTAGATACATTTCATAATAGATAATCTCATTTTTATACTGAATTCTTAGAATTGTAAGTCATCAAAGGCAATACAAAATGCAGCAGTTAACAACCACAATCAAAGCAAAATAAAAAAAAAGACAAACCACACTGCATTCTGTGATTGATACTGTAATTTTTTCAACCGAGGCCTCAGGCACTTTCAATTATACCCCACTCTCCTAGCTTTTCAGCTCCCATATTTCAAGAATACTAACGGGTGAGCAGCAAAATTTCCCACCTCAGGTAGGAGAGCTAAGTGAACTATTTCATATATTCTGTATTCCCAGAAAATTTCTGGACTATTGGCAAAGTTCCACAGTCACAAAGTGGTAGCATCATCTCCTCAAACTTGTATGCGAAGGACAAGAGGACCAGAAGAGAGTGAATTTGAACTCACAACTCTATCCTACATTTCAGGCTGTACATGGGTAATGTTCTTTCCTCTACAGCCTCTATCAACTTCTGTGAAAAAGGTCGTGGTTTGCCTCAAGGAAAGAAGCTTTTTACTGTTTGCCAACACCTGCAAGAGCCAGCCCTTCCAAGAACAGACTATGCTGTGTAAAGCAGTGGAGAAACACCTGCTGCTATCCACAGAAAAATCCACCCAGCCCTTCTTCAGAGAATGGGCAGCACTCTGGAGCTTATGGTCCTTTAAGAAGAGCCCACTGAAGACACCTACATCAAACTGAATTCCCACCAAGAAGGACAGAGGACCAGGGGAAGAAAGATCATGCCAGAAGTCTTTGTGGAATGGTCTTTCATGCTAAATACACTATTATCCCTCTTTATTATTAGTCCTTAACCACTAGAATGAAATGTTTTATTAAATTAAAGAATGAATGAGAAAACAAAATAAGACAAATCAATTTATTCTCTATGACACTATGACAGAAATTTTGTAAACCACATTGGAAGTCCCAACAGCAATGTCATATTCCAAATGCTGCAGCTGTCCTGTCAGCAGCAGTTAACTTCCTATTGCCAGATTGGGAACCAAAGCTCAAACCCTTAGGTTTTCAGAAGTCAAAGGTATAAGCAATTAAATATGCCAAAATCTTTCACGTTTTTTATGACGTCGTCCACAACAAAATGAAATATTCTTAATTTTTGATAAAAATATAAAAATATTCTATTGTATTGTATTCAATAAAGGAAGAATGAGTGAAGATTCATTGGCAAAATGCTTCTTATCCTTAATAATTACAGTCATTCACTCTGTGTACAACTAGACCATTAACAGAGATTTTTGCCTGCCTCCTACTTTGATAAGCCAACAAATATGCCCATTTCATTTCATTTCATTTCATTTCATTTCATTTCATTTCATTTCATTTCCATAACTTCGAGGTAAGCTACATTCTCCACTAGCATATTTTTTACTTCCTTCAACTTCATTATATTGGAGAAATAGTAGAAGCAAAGTCTGTCATTTCACTGATACATCTGAAGTTGTTTCAGAGGTGTCAAACAATACCAGGCTCAGGCATTTCTGTTCTTCCAAATACTTCCCACCCTTGTCCTGGAGCTATTGCCTACATGCTGAATCCTTGTCTCATCCTCTGGCTAATAGAAAACCAGTTGCTGCAGCGTGTGGCTGCTTCCACTCTTCTCTCTGGCTGCTGACAGAAACTTGTGATGAGTTCAATGAGATGGGTTAGAGTTCCTACATCTGGAAATCTAGAGCTGGTCACATCAGATGGTGTCAAAACTACTGAGAAGCTGAACACATGATCAATGTAGGATTGCACTTTCCTCCTTTTATCAGTGATGTTACACATGGTTGTGATTAGGTCATACGCGCCTTTCTTCTCTCTGAATCCGCCCTTTAACTTCATGTGATCCTTCATCATCTGGACAAGGACTTTGTTCTTAGGCAGAATCTGGAAGATGTTATGACTGTAATAACACTTTGTTATGCTGTCTTTTCTTTGTTAAGGGCAAAAAGATTACCTTTGTCCCCTTATTTCTCTGACTATCCTGACATCAGTGCAAACTTCTCACATGAGATCAGCTCTGATCACCAATTGCTTTTATCGGTTCTCATAACACATTAGCTACTGTTATTCCTCTTTTTAAGGATAAGCACATACTTGATTCCTCTTAATGAGCTAATAGCTTTTGCTCTGTTGTCTTTTTGTCATCATCCTGTGTGGTGAATAGCTCTGGTGAAGGATGTGGACTGGTGCATTCAGCAAGATTTAATATTAGTAACTTTAAACATTCAGACAATCCTAAGGCCTAAAACCTGCCACAGATTTATGAATTACCTGGTTCACCATATTCACACAATGAGAAACCATTACAGAAAATTGTCTTAACACATTATTTTTGATAGCAAAAAGGAAAAAAAGTTGTATGAGTATTGATTGGTAAATGTAATTATCAAAAAAGTGCATTATTTCCATTATTAAATTATGGACTGGATTCTGAACCCAACCTATTTATTGGCTGGTTGTGACCTTGGTTGTACTTCACTCCAGTAAGCCGGAAAAATAACCCTTCAAAGTGGTGAGACGAGACAAAGCTGCATGTAGGTACTATTTTTCCAAGGAACTGAGCCGTCATTATGGCCTTCTGGTACGGTTATATTATCGTGTGTTATTCTAAACTCAGTGTGGAGAGATGGCTGGGAATAAAATTAGAGGAAACTGAGATGTTGCATTCATATTCTAGCAGAAATTATAGCTGGTATAAAGGTACAGGAATTATAGGGTAAAATGCAGCTACTACTCCCTGGATGGAATGCAGCTGGTGTGCTCGAAACATATTCTACGATGATTCCCCATACACAGGATCTGCAACTCTAAGCACCTGCTAAGGCAGATGGAATGGAGGATGGAGCAGAGTGGAAGCACCGTGGCCAGGCTCTGTTTAAATCCTTGCAGGGAGCAGAACTCGGTGGGACTTTGCAGCTGATAAACCGCATAGCACCTGTCAAACAAGGAAGATAGGAGATATCTTGCTGCTGAGCCAACAACTGTGAAGAAATCACTTTCCTCAGATGAACTTGGTTTGTTATAACCTAATTGTAATATAATGCGCTTCCATCCCAAAGTTATCCACCTCCAAGGTACAACCACCCTTCACTGATTATGTGCTCTGTTTTATTGACTGTATCTTTAAGAGTGAAGCGTGAGGATTTTACACCAATCAGTAACAAAGTATGACTAGAGTCTCTCAAGCTCCACTTAAACATATAGAAATAGTATAAATGGAAGTTGATAATGGGGAAAAGTTAGGGAAGACTCCATTGTAACTACTGGGATCAGTCATTGGGCTGAACCTTTTTTCTCCTTCACAGAAAATACTAGTTTTGCTATTATTAGAAAAATAATAGAACTTATTAGAAAAATAGGATCTTGTCTATTACATAAGAACCACTCTATGCACTCTGAATACTTTTATTGGGTATTAGAGCTTGTCTGTGCATTGCTTTGAATATATTTTTGCAGTCAGATACTATCACTGGCAATCCTCAAACCTTAACCTGTAACAATTTATACTAATAAAGAGTGTTACTGTGCAAACTGTTAGTAGGAGTCCTTCACAGGCACTAGCAGTTGCCAGCAGTGGGCAACATGTCCAAATAAAGTGAGGGGTTTCCCTTATGCTGTCGGTGTGTGTCTCCAAACAAGTCAGTCGAACCACCCTTGGATCCAGGGGACTGCTCATTTAAGGATCCCCACAACGGGACACAGACAGATGATCGGTGACAAGGATCTCAGCTTTCCTGGGGCACTGACAGACAAATCAAATACCAAGGGTCAAGGAAATCTCCCTCTTGCATGTGACATTTGGGTAGCAGAATACTTCTGATTATTGATTCAAGTAATTCATCTGCGCTTTTAGATAATTTCTTTGCAGGACTACCTCAAATTTGTGGTTTGTACCTAGCTGCCATAACTGAGAAATTATGGTACAAGAACTACACTACTCCTAGCAGGAGCCCTATTTTGTGAATTGTCAACATTTCCTCGAAGGGAAGTGATGCAGAAAACCAACAAATGCTTCCTAATCCATTAGCAAATGAAGAAATATGTCTAGCAGGAATAAACATTTTAACTAATCCAACCTAAATGACATGAACACAGAGGTATATCTTTGGGTATTTTTTAAAGCTATCCTATTGCACTCATAGTCCAATTATATTAATTTGTAATTAATCTTGGAACACCGGGAATACTTCACAGGTCTGGAAGACCCTTACACTGGAGAAAAAAAAAAAAAAGAAGAATTACTGGCTGTGAGTTGAATTCAGAAATAATTTAAATGAGAACTTTGGCATAAAGGTTTAACATTGAGGTTAATTAACTGTAAAGTGATATGGTAGAACTGGAACGGCTTTGGTGAGAGCAATAAAACAAAATCCCAGTGAGAGGCAGCCATTGGTGGTGTTCTTGCTTTTCCTCTCCCTCACAGTTGGCTGCCTGTCCTTCAAAGTCCAGCTGTCCTCCTGGCTTCCACTAACACAAGTAGGGAATGATCCACCCAACATATATCTTCAGGTCTTTCTTGTAGATATGTTTTTGTTAAGCATCATTGTTTGGATTCATTATAGGTGTAACTGAAAAAAAGTTTAAAGGGATGTGATATATGAGAAGTCATATTAGATGATTTAATAGCCTCTATTGGGCTTTAAGCTTGATGTTACAAGACTGTGATTGTTTTCTTATGACCCATGTGGAAGGAATTTAGCCTATTTCTAAAAACTGCAAGCATCTCCTATGGATCCTCCTAGTCATATTCACCACTTTCTACTGAAACACGCAAGGCTATTGAAGTCTTGTATTTTCTTGCTAGAAGGTATTTATAGACTAATAAATGCACCTGCAGAAGAAGAACTTGATAAAAATAAATTAAGCATAACAGTTTCTAATATGTCTCTGTGAGACTTGAGCAAAGTCCCTTTAGAATAATGGTACCCATATGTCATTGTAAATACACTAATTTCAGATTTTTTAATTCTTATCTACAGCTGTATTCATCTAACAGGAAATAAGAGGGTGAACAAAGAGGTCTTCCTCACAGACAAGAACTAGAGGAGTCAGATATTCATGTGGCCTTTTTCTCTTACCTTACCAGGGCTTTAACGTGGAGGAGGTCAAACGTTCTTCAGCCAGATGTAACTCTTTCTGCTGCAGGGCTCAGACTACATCATACTCTGAGAAAAAATCCCTCAGCAATGTGGAAATGCTCTTCATGGAAGAGACAAGAGAAAGGTGAAGATAACCAGCTGACTGGGAACTAACTACATGTGTGAATCTGAGAGGAGGCAGAACTTCCTGAGATCTCTCAACTGTCCCTTTAGTGGTTGCTTTATTAAAAAACAGAATAAATGAAGAGGATAATCTGTGGAAAATTTTGCAGAGGACTACAGGGGTTACTCACACCTCCTGCATGACTGTTCCTGTGAACTTTTGCATAGTGAATTGTGACAGAGTAAACTGGGAAGAAATCTCTACAGATTACTCCAGTTAGCCACTAATACTTCCAGAAATTGCCTAGATTGAGAGAGGCTCAAGGGAAAGGTTGGGAGATGCACCTGCAGTACTTCAAGATCCAGCTTTTTCTAAGAGGGACAAAAGCAATTAGAAAAAAAAAAAATAGACTGCATATTAATGAATGTCCAAGAAGAAATTTGCTGTAAGTGGTATATGAACCCCTTGTTAAACTAAGATCCCCAGAAGACAAGAGTTTGGGGATGTGACACATCCAAAGCAATAGGAAAACCAACAAGAAATACTAAAAGAGTGTAAGCTACATACTGATTGCCCTCTTTTAAGAGGTTTGAAATTTTTTTCTGGATACTCATAGTATTAGACAATATATTAGACTAATTCATGCAATGTAAGTAATCTGGGAAGCATGGAAATACTACACTTCCATCTAAAAGTAAAAAATAATATTTAACTGAGAGAGGATCTTTTTTATCTATGTGAAAACTCAGTTTAACATTGTTATCGATCAGCAAAGGACTAGCAAATTATTTACTTTTTCATTTGTGGCAGTTTGTGATAAATATATTTACGTGTTGTCCATAGCTCCTTATCAAACTAAGTTTCAGGTCACACCGACTTGTTATTACAATGTACCCTCTATATAATAACTAACTAAAAAGTTTGTTTCTGGTCATTTAGAGCATACTGTATTACATGTGACAAAAACAATTCATGGCATAGTTTTCAATACTTCTCCCAAAGCTTCTGAAAATATAATACTCTGGATTCACTTCTGCAGCTGCTCAGAAGACAACCCAGGCAAAGCTATGAAGTCAAGTCTTATGATCTAAAGTGAACAATGACTCTTTCATCAACATAAATACCTCCATAAGTTAGAAGAAATTAAAAAGCATAAATTAATTTGTACTATTCCCACAAAATATTTCTCTAATTTTCTGGTAGTATAATTGATTAAAACCAATTTTAAAAACTTTTCTAAGTATTCCAAGTTCAGCTAGCGTGATTTACAGCTACTCCTGTCTGTAGAGCCTTACTTATATGGACCTGAAATACTTGGTTTAAAAAAAAACTATTGTTCATGTCAAGCAAAGGAAAGAATAAAGATGTTTAAAAGTTTTAATGGATTTCCTCAAAGTAGTAATAAATCAAACACTAAAAACTGTAAATATGTTTGCAAACAGATAGCAAAGATTTGTGAAAAACATGACATTTTTCTCTTTAGAACAAATACAAATGTTACAAACTCTGTTTATCTTTTACTAAGTGTCTGTAATTATCTCCTGAACTCATCAGCTTTGTACATTTTAAACTTTCATGAAATACAATTATTTTTCCATGTTAATTGAAGAAACCTTATTCATGTTTTGTTCAATTAATTATTTTTGTACATTTAAGTAGAATAATGTTGTTTTCATTAAATCATTGTTTCCATGTTTTAGCAAGATTCTCGAACTTTCATTACCATTATGGAAGTGATGCTTAGATTTTTGTCACGATTTTTCTCAGTCATATTTATGAAAAATGGTTGACTATTTGGCATAGTATACAAATCCAGGAACTCCATAATCATGTAATTTTCTTAAATTTATTGCTTACTGGTGTTTGAACAACTCTTGGCGATCGTTCCCTCAAATACTTCCTTGTATTGTCTGGAATATTTTTGAGGACAGTGACAATTAATCACAATTTGGCTGGTTTTTTTTTATATTTTGGGTTTAATTCAAACTTATTTTTTCATTGATTAAATTGCTTTCTACTTAATATATTCTCTTTTAAAAAAAATCCACTATGCAATGAATTTTATTCTTTCTGTCATCCTCTTTCTACTTAAACTAAATTATTTGAAGCTGATATTCACAAATAGATAAAACATGGTGGTTTGTGATAGCAAGTTCTTATTAATAAGCATTTCAGAAAATGATGCTATTAATGAATAGGAGAGCCGTGAATTAACTATGTAAGATGACTAAACTAAATGGAAGAAATATTCTTTATAATGCTACTGTTTTTTTTCAGGAGTTGAGGGTGCCATTGGCTGGTTTGCAAGGACAATATATGGGGAAATACCTCGTCTAACTGAACAGGAACAAAAGATAGCATTTGCATGGCTACTTACTTTAGATAGCTTAAATTCTCCAAAATTAGCAGAGGCTTTTGACATTTCTCTACGTTGTTCCACCAGAAGACTCAACCCAAAACCCAAAGCACTCTTTAGTTCAGGGAGAGAATTTTTAAAAGGGGCTAAATTTTTTTCTTCCTGGTTATTCCACATTACTTCCTCATTTTGAAGGAAGCACCATGGAATTTAAGCAAGGGTTAACCTTTTTTACTCGGTCTATGCTGTTAACTGCCTTGCTGCATGCTGCACAAAATCCAGAGATTATGTATAAACCCATTACATAGGCATGCTATTTGCTGGAATGTTCATCTGTTTCATTTGTTGAAACACAGATTTTAATTGTCATCTTTATGTTTCAGGAGCATTTAACAGCCACTGAGATCAGAGATAATTTTTTTGAGAGTTATAGAATATGCTGAATTGGAAGGGACCTATCGGGATCATCGAGTCCAACTCACGCCCTTACACAGGACACCCCAACAGTCACACGATGTACTTGAGAGCATTTTCCAAACTCTTCTTGAACTCAAGCTGGTGCTGTGACCACTTCCTTGGGGAGCCTGTTCCAGTGCCCAACCACCCTCTGGGTGAACAACCTTTTTCCTGCTATCCAATCTAAGCCTCCCCTGACACAGCTTCAGGCCATTCCCTTCTTTCTTGTCACAGGTTGTGAGAGTGGTATCTGCCGCTTCGCTTCCCCTTGTGAGGATGTTGAAGACCACAATGAGGTCTCCCCTCAATCCTGTCTTCTCCAGGCTGAACAGAATAAGTGATCTCAGGCCCTTCTCATTCAGCTTCCCCTCAAGGCCCTTCACCATCTTTGTTGCTCTCCTTTGGACACTCTCTAAGAGCTTTATGTCCTTATATTGTGGCACCCAAAACTGGACACAATGTTCAAGGTGAGGCTGTCCCAGTGCAGAGCAGAGCGGGACAATCCCCTCCCTTGCCCAGCTGGCAATGCTGTGCCTGATGTACCCCAGGACACAGTTGGCCCTCCTGGCTGCCAGGGCACTGCTGACTCATGTTTAACTTTCCCTCGACCAGGACCTTCTGGTGCATATTTACAAGACAGCTTGACTCAGAAAGTGGACAGTCATCTTGTGCATCTCATCATATTGTGTTTGAGAAGCTGAAGCTTACATCAAGCATAATGAACTTCTCCAGACTTTTCGTAGGGGAAAAAATGCATGGCTTTTAACTAAATTGTGTGACTTAGAAAGTTGTTGTTTTGTGCATTTTTTTAATGCCTGCTAAAAATAGAGGGCTTGATTCCCTCTATATTTACTTTCATTCAAATCAGAAAGTAGCATAAATCCAGAGGTACAGCACTGGGCAATGGCCTTTCTAATCCACCCCCTGCTTGATTACTGCATCCTACTGTTTGTGTCCCTGGAGATGAGAGTTACTGGTGCACGATATACAGTGAATAAACGTCATTATAATGCTTCAGATTTTATTCTCAGTTTAATTGCTTGAGTTTATGTACCTGTCACTTGCCACTGCACAGAGGTACTCCTGTTTTTTGGACCTGGAGGTGAAATTTGTCTTTTAGTGAACAATAAAGACCTGCGAGCTGCACAAAATAGGTTGTATCTCATTAAATGATTCAGAAGGCTTTTAGACTCCATAACGGAACACAGTTTCTGCTGGGTTTATCATGAAAATAAAACACATTTATTAAAAAACAGATTCCTATACATTTTCAAATTTCAAAGATGGAAGACAGATCTTTTAAATGAACGTGTTTCCAAAGGTAGAATAAGGTAGATCAAAATTCAGCCTCTGCCCAGGAAATGTTCAGAGTTCTCTTTCTTTCCGTAACTTTTTCTTTGTCCTCCAGGGATATCTTAGATTCAGCATAAAGTATTGATATTTTACAAAAGAGAAGTAAAAAGTCATAATCCTTAAATTTTCTATCAAAGATGTTATAGAGAATAAGTCCCAGAATGTTAACATGTAAGGTAAGGATTTTTTTCTTAAATAGAGATGGGAAAAGAAAAATCAAAATTGAAAAAATGAAAAAAAGGAAGAGACATTTCTGTCACTCAAAAAAAAAAAATCAGTAATATTGTGGTGAGGTATTCTTTAAATGGACCACTTAACTTCCCTTAATTTGGTCAAGGTAGTGTTAAAATCATCTCTTCAGACTTCTTGTACAAGCAAGAATTGGTTTCAGTTATTTAAGTTGAAATATCTATACTACTGGCTTGGAATAGTAATGGAGGATGTCAAAGGGCATTCCTAAAGCTCAAACAAGCGTTAATAACACCTTCAATATTCTTGCACACAGATTTAAACTCTTCGTTTGAAATCTTTATGGAAGCCAGAAAACTTGGTCTTGGAACCATTCTTACTCAGACCCTGGAGGGTGAAGAGAAGATCATTACACATATTCCCAGTCTGCTGACTTAAGTGGAATGAAATTATGTAGTCTTTAAAGCAATAGAAGCACCATTTACAGTCAGGGCCCTGCAGCACTGTGACCTTCTTTCTCTAAGCTGTAGTTATTGGCAATGCCAGTATGACACCCACAGCTTAGACTCCACCTTCTCTCCTCATTACAAATGACCTTCTTTGTAGTCCTGGGCCCTCCATGTTTTTCATAGAGGTGCCACACAGCCAGCTGCACAGTGAAAGGAAGAAAGAAGAATACACCACATTTGCAGACGGTGTATTTAAAACTCACCCCTACATGTCAGTCACAGTAAAGCAGACATTTCTTGTTCTGTGCCCAACCCATATACAACAACCAGGGCAGCTTACCATGAAAAACTTCCAGTTTAAAATATTAGGAAAATATTAAAAAGGAAGACTTGAGACTAGCAATTTATTGTCTTTAATGTTATTTAAAAAACCTTTTTTTCTGTGAAACTACTCATTTTAGCTGTTGTTCATTCATCAGCATCTTTGTTGTTTAAATATGGATGAAGCTCTCCTTTCATCTTGTGAGTTAAATTTCAGATGCATAAACAGGACAATGAGAAGATTCTGTGTTTTCCAAAGACTAGATACAAGATTGTGTTTCCAGGGGTTTTAGACTTGCACCTTTCTCAGATGAAAAAATCAGATAATCCACCTACCCCTAAGAAAAACTCCCTGATCATAAAGACTTAGTGATTACCCTCATATAGGCAATATTTACTCATAATAGCCTTGTGGCATCTACTAAATCAGAAATCAGGCTTTGACTATTTTTTTAATTTAGGCTGGCATTTTATAATTGCTAGTGGCTTCAGGGTCTTTCTCTTTGTTTGCCAACCAAAGGCACATAAACTGAATTGTCTACAGTGTTGAGCACGTAGGATTTGAGCTGGCATTAATCAGAGATGTAGACTTTCAAATTCAGTCTTGCACTGATGTTTTCAAATTTTAAAAATGTGACAACACTTTTGACAAATTTTGTTTCTATTTCCAGTTATATGGTTATGAAAGTGAGCTCTGCAAGATGTAAATTGACACGGTACTGAAGATTTTACAGCCAGATAGGTCCACTAGCTCTTTAAGAAATTACGTCTCTTAGGTTGAAATCTCTAATTATGGACTCTTACGAAAACTACTGTTAGACTAACCAGAAATCAAGCAGCTAACAAGACTTTATAGGTCTTCAGGGGCTGTGCAGAAACCACACAACAGAGACTGAAGCAAGTACAATATATACAGTATGAATTACAAGGAGATCACATTACTTGGGTGTTTTCAAACATTTTCGATTCATATTAAGCCTACTTAGAGTTTAAAAACTTTGAGACGAGATTCCTATCACCTAATTTCATGCAATGCACAGCTTCTAAGGTTTAATTTCTAGCTACACTCAATCTAGCAATATAGTCTGTACCATAGCATCCTTCCCCAGTAATGCTAACTTCTCACCAGTTTACTTCTATTTTAGAACAGTAATTTCCTATTATGATTTCTTATGTCCCAAAAAATGGTGTAGAATGGTGTTTTGGTATTAGCTAAGAAGAAATGTACAAGAAAAATTTCAATTGAGGAAGTTCAGTTTCCATTTGCTGAATATCTGCTCTGAGATGCTCTTGTTTCCAATTATATTTGTCCTTGATAGCACATCATAAACAAATGGTACTCATGAGTACTTGTAGCCATTTGTATATATGTATATATGATACCAGAAAACAGCGACCATTTCAATGTTGTTTTGTAGTTGCAGCAGGGAATTTATTTTATAAAATGTGTAAGAGGTATAGCTTAAATAAAATAGACCTGTTTTCAGAGTTAAGTGGCTTTTTTGCCACTACATATAGGAAAATAACTGTGAAATTTCTTTTGATGTTAATTTGAAACTATTGAATGTCTTGTTATATTGTTACAGAGTTAAATATTCAAATATTGTGCTAATAATACACACCAAGATGCATATCTTCTGATTGTATTGAAGCTTTCTCTGCTTTTATTTCCCTTAAGAAAGCCTGGAGTCTCTAATATGAGAGATGCCTTTAAAGGATGGATATAGAATGAGGGAATCTCAAATATTTAATGCCAGAAAGAGGACCTTATTACAAACAGAGGCTGGGCTGAGTGTCTTACATCTTGGAATAAAAAAGATTCTGAAATTTTCCAGGTTATTAACAGCAGTGCTCAAGCTTGCAAGACAGGGCTAAGGAATCTAAACACCTTAATTATTAAATGTTATACTTATCTATAGAAGATGAGCTTGAAGGAATAGGAGCACTTACTGTAGGAAATGCGGTTATATTTCATTTTCTGAAATCTCCTGGTGTCCAGTTGATGGGGGTGGAGAGGAGACCTTGTATAGTAATAGTGCACAAGGAAAGCGATGTGTTTGCTAAGCTGATCAATACCGTGATTAACTTGGCTGAGCAAAAGACTGATCAATCTTATTATTGATCAGCTTAGCAAACATATGAGTGTGCCTGTGTAGTACGGCTACACTCTGTCTATTAGTGTTTAATCAGGATATACATGCATCCAGGTATTCAAATAAATTTGCAACAGATGCATGCTGTCTGTCCAGAACCCAAGCAGAGAGAATTGATCACAGTCTCTTGCACAGAAGGCAGAAAACTGGCATTAGATTTATATGTTCAAAAAGCACATTATTTAAATACAGAATGCAAAATAAATCTTGCCTTATCACATTTTACTGAGTCTCTATGACAGATCACTGTATTTCTTAAAGGAATTCAGTTCCTATTTTGACTTTTTTTGAAAACAAAATGTTTAATTCAATAAAGACACACAAAATAGTTCTCCAGTAATGTTCCCTGAACTCTGAAACATGCCAGATTTTTTTTCCAAGGGTGATGTGGTCTTAAAAGCCATACTTTAAGAACTTATGTAACCTATGAATAATAAAAAAAAAATGAACTGGGTTTGTATAAGCAAGGTGGTGTTATCAAGTCGGATTCAGATCTAATCAATCAGCTCTTGTTCAAGGTTAGATGTCAGTGACGATTCATTTTTTAAAGCAACTTGAGCATTTGTTTGTTTGCTGCTGTAAAAACAAGGTACTCCAAATGGTTTGTGTCTCAGAGCTTAAATTTTAAAGACATTGTAGAACCATTTATATATATTTCCATAACTGAAAGGATTTATAGTTTTAGACATGCTATCTACCCTACTGATTATGAGTCTTTTCTGTTATCTGTCTCTGTCTTTCAGTTTGTCTGTCACTTTCTCTATAAATTCTGTCTTCCCGGAACGTCTGGATCCAGTAAAATCAATTAAAGAGTGAATTTTTCTTTCAGTATCTTATTTATACGGAACTTAAAGTAACTCAGAAAGTCGCCACATTTTCCTAACTCTCTAGTCTTTGCTTCTTTTCAGCTGTGACCAAATATTATGTCCAGGACTAGTTTTAAGAATTGCAGGGGAGTTGAGGTTTGGTTATGGCATTTCAAGTCACACTCCTCCAAACTTCTGAAGGCAGGGTAAGATCCTTGATTTTGTAACACACCGATTATTACACTTAGTAGCAACATTTGGATACTCACACAGCACCTGAAAATTGGAAGTAACTTCACTGGTACTAATCGAGAACAGATACTGATTTCAATTTGCAAGTCCTAGAGTGAATGTTCCTGGCAACAGGATGACCATGATATAGGAGTGCAGTACCTATAATGCCACAAGAACTCATGACAAAAGTGCAGCCAAAAATGAAAGATGATTAATACAAGATGTATTCAGGCTAGGTAACAGACACCGCAGTCCAACATGTCACCTGCTAGTCATTCTGGGCAAATGCATACTAACACTTGGCTAAAATCTAACATCTAACTCAGCTGTTTCCTGTAGGACTCTATGAGGTATCATAATCACCTTTACAGAGGACAGAAAGGGGGAAAGGCACAAGTGCCTTCTGAGGTATCCATTTTCTCGCTTTTACCAGATTGTGTCACTGAGTATGAAAACAAAAATTATTGTCTTCAAAGGAGTCACTTCACATTTTTGCCATTTGAGCCCTTAAATACCTCTATCAGAGAGCATATCCATTATACCTCTTATGGTTTCTATTATGGATATATACTAACTTCCTTTACATGTTAGAAATACTTTTTTTCTTATAATGATATTTATTGATCTATAAACTGGAATTTCAAGACCTTATTTGGAGGATGTGGAAACATATCTTAAAGCTTTTCTTTTCAGCTCTATTGTCCCTCATATGTGTTATTTACATTTACATGTGTACTGAACAGCCCATCCACATTTCCATTATTTCTTTCCAGATGGTACTTTATTTCAACTTCTTTAAAGTCAGAGTGTGGCAGACTTGCCATCCATCATTGTCTAAGAGCTCTTAATTTAGCTACGGAGAGTGTGAAAGCAGGTTAGAATTCTGTACTAAGTCACAAATATAGGATCAGACAAGCCTTTGCTAAGTCTCTCAGTAATTATTAGAGCTCTTTGAAACCTGCTGGCTTCAGTTTGAATAAGTCCAGGTGAAAATTACTGGTGCTCGGTTTGTACTTTTCAAGACCTCTAGCTTTCACATTGCATTCTGAATTAATGGGAAATCAAAAATTCAGTTAAGGTGCTTTGAATGCCTGAAATAGTTTCATATTTTTGCACAACATTCCCATGTCTCTCTCAGCCTCAGAACAGATAAAAGCCATTGACAAAAGCATCAACAGAAATTAAGAAATTGTTATGATTCTGAAAACCTTAAATGGCAGGAACAGGAAAAGAAGCCACCTGGTCATGAAGAGCTATCTTATCTAAACAAGATCACAAGAAAGATCATACCTATGTAGTACTGAAGGTTCAGCCACATGGCAGCAATGTCCTGAAGACTTTAGCAAAGAATATTGTAAATGGCTCTCCACTTCTCCTGAAGAAGTCTCCTTATGCAAACTTGCAAACACCCACTAAGGGACTTACTGTGATGTTTTTTGCCAGGAAGTAAAAGACAGTTCTTTGCTCATAAAGAACACAGGTTAAAGACATCCAATTAGATTTGGATATCTGAAGTCCGCTGTAATAGAAACCTGTCCTATCTTTTGTCCTGATGCTGAGCCTTTGCTTATCCTACTTACTAAAATGTCTGCGACAGTGGAAAGTCAAAGACAGTTTCCCAGATGTATGAGAGTAATGCTAACTTAGTGAACATTTTTCAGTTGGTTTTTATGGTGCTTTGGTTTTGGTTTGATTTTGTTCTAGTATAGCCTGTACCTTGTTAATTTTATTTTACTTTGAAGAAAATATAACATTTTTGTCATACTCATGCACCGTTTAAAATACAATGGTGCTACATCAAATACACTGCCAGATAAAGATTGACCTGAACTGTGACACTTTTTCTCATCACATGACAGACATGGATGTCCAGTTCTTGAAGGGTGTCAGCAGGCATGTTTGCATGGATGGATAAAAACAGAACCAGCCTCAATCTGCCTATTGTCAGCCTGGCCAGGCAAAAGTTCACTCTGATCCAGAATAGCGGCATTAGCACAGAGCAGTCTAAGCCATATGCCTCATCTTTCAGCAGAGTACATTATCTCAGATCCAGTGACTCATGAAAGCATCTGTAAGTCATACTAAATTCAGTGGATAGATTCAAATAATTTTCTTCCATTAAGACATTAAAGTGTTTAGGCCTTATTTAACTGTTCTGTTATCTATATTTTTTTATGGTTTTTCTGTTTTATTCAAGGTGGTTTTTGGGTTTTTTTCCTTACTGAGGTTCAGTTTGTCATTGACATGATCTGGCAAGAGACAACAGAATAGTAAGAACTGGTATTGAATTACATTGCTAAGCATCTTTATTAGAAAATGGATGTCAAATACTCACACAAACAGTTATTGAGATTAATATTAAATTTCATAATGAGTCATATTTTTACTTACCTACATTTTTTTTAAAAGCAGTAAAAATGATGTTGGAGATTGGTTTTATGGGAACATGACAATATGAGTCAAGCCTCAGTGGTAACCTTTAGTAATACTGATCACCAGATGCTTTTCTGATCTTTTCTGAAAGTTTTTCCAGGTGATGACAAATAGAATATTCTTGAATTAAAAGAAAATATTACTATGGATATTGCGATCATCTTTCTTAACTCCTTCAGTCTTTGCCAGCTTACTCTACACCTGATGTTTAAAGCCATTTAGTGGACATGATAACAGACAAATAAATTCTAACCTTACTCTGCACAGTATAACTTAAATACAAAATTACTTTTGCTTCTACCATTTCCTAAAATGCTTGTGTAGTTTTCTTTTTGCTTTCTGTGGACGAATATTGGTACCCATAAGCTAGAACTCTTGCTCTGTCTGATATCATATTTTGGAGCACTTCTATTTCCTGAAACAGAAACAGGTTTACTGTTCTTTTTCTTTTCTTAGTATCCAGGGTATAATGAAACAATGCTCTCATCATCCTCACAGTAGCAGTAAAACTTCATATGATGATGAACAAAACCAAACAACTATTTCCAGTCATATTAACAGTTGTTTCTCATAGTTGTTGCTCCAATCTCCTGCCACAGAAAGCACTTCTATTTTTATGTTCTACACATACCTTTCTCTTCTTTTAAATAGAACTCTTTTAAATGGCCAATCAATCATCAGCTTCATAGTCACCATTACACCTCATATACTTGATTCTGACTCAAGTGACTATGACTTCACCCAATCTGAAGTGGTCCTAACACTGTCGTTCTCCTCCACTATCACTCCTATTATGGCTTGGATAATTGCTTTCATTCAAGTAGAGACATGACATACCAGCGTAAGGAATTCTCACCAGGTACAGAGAAACTATGACATATTCTGAACCAGTCAGATACAATGAACCTTGAAAATCAAAACTCTATTTCCCCCTACTGTTGTGTAACATTGGCATTTTGTCTGTCTAACTTCTGTTATCATAATTTCATGTTACAAGCTAATGGATATTTGAGTATATTAGATAGCTGGAAAAAAATTTCTGAGGTTCATCCATGAAAGAACAAGGATTTAACTCATACAAATGTGAATACAAATTACATTACACTGGTTAACTGTTAAGTTTGCTTAAGTAAATCCAACATATAGATGATCAAAAAGGCTGGCACAATGATATTTACAAGAATTTACAACAAGCTTGCACTTGATACAGTTTACCTTAATGTGCACAAGGCCAAAGCAAATTCTTCATATGTGATACTATCACAAAATTTAATATTCACAATATGACAACTTTGTATCCTTGCTATCTGCATTCCAGTTAAAAATTAGCATGTAGAGAGTGTACAATCTCATTTCTTGTCTCTAAAGATTACTTCTCTGCCTTTTTTGATCACTCATTAATTTTAAAAAAATCGTTTTTCTGATACTGTAATTTATTCTGATCCAAGTGCATCATGCTCACTATGCATTGAAGAGTATGACTTCTGAACACATGGCCAACCAAATCAGCCAGCTTCCCCTCAGAAATATTTTTTCTCCCATGTTAAAGAACAACAGAGAATAGAAGACAAAAATAAGATTCATTGTAATATCCCCACACTCTTCTCCCAGTCTTTACTGCCCTATAATATTGCCAGATACTACGCATTCACATAGTAAGCAACAATATCCAAATTAACATAGTCTAAGCAGATGAAGAAAAAGAGAAAATGCTCTTCGGTTTGCTCCTGAAAAAGATACAGAAGCTAAACAATGTAGCTAAGGTTCTTCAGAATGTCACTCATTGTGCCATGTATAAAATCAAATTTTCTAAAATACCTGTTTTGTACCTCGAAGAGTGTAATGGGCTGACCCTGTCTGGGTGCCAGGTGCTACCAAAACAGACTGTCGTGGTTTGACACTGGCGCAACGCCGGGCATCCACGAAAGTCTCTCGCTCACCGTCCCCTGCTACAGCTAGGCAGAGGAGAGGGAAAAGAAATAGTTAACGAAGGCTTCATGAGTG